>JARQOC010000006.1:271311254-271387846 GCA_033576535.1 Allobates femoralis
AAAGGGCGCGACCAGTTGGTCAATATCTTCTCTAGATAGGTGATAAAGGATGAAATCTTTCCATTTCATAAAAAAAGGTTGTGTCTTCCTTTCTTTATCTGTTTCGGCCTCTGTTTTTTCTAAGAGTAATGTACCTCTCAATTCCAGCTCTAAACTATGAATTCCAGGCACTGTGGACTCCAACCAATACTTCAGCAGGAGTCTCTTGTACACTATCAGTATCGTATGCAAGAAACCCATCCTCTCTTTCCCTTCTTTGGTCACCTTAAGCCTATGGAAGACCCAAATTTCCCCTCTAAGCGGCAAATAAACCTTCAGTACATCTTTAACCCATGTTTGTATTCTCTTCCATTGTTCTAGAACTTTCTCACACTCCCACAATCCGTGATACATGTCCGTATTCGCCTTGTCGCAATTGGGGCACGCCATCTTCCTGGAAGTGTTGGCCTGTGTTGGGGGGATATTAAAACCCTGTATAGCCCTGTGAATTATTCTAAATTGAGTATCCCTCCAACGTTCGTTGCAGATATGCTTGTATAGGGCATTCCATCCCGATATGATTACCTCTCCCACCTCTTCATCCTGTAACCTCTCTACCCAACCCTTAAACAGCTGCTTGGGGCCCTTCGGTATCAGCGAATGTCTCAGCATAGAGTGTATAGAGGATGTTGTCGACCCCGTTGTTGAGCTTGTCACTAAGTTATCAAGTAGCGTCTGTTGGCATTCCTTTCGGACATCTCGGAGGTGTGACAGTAAGTGTCCATGTACCTGAGCATATTGTAGAGCATGTGTCGGGGGGAGGCTCCACTTATCGTAGACCTCATTAGCCGTCATCCACCTTACATCTCCCTTATGTAATACGTCTTGTAGTGTCTTTATCCCCGCCAACTTCCATTCAGTAAATAAAGCATTTTCCCTGCCCTGTTTGAAGTCCGGGTGTCCCCATAATGGCAAGTATTTGGAGATTTTCCATGACATTCCCAATCTACATCTAATCGCTTTCCATGCCGCTCTCGTGTCTCTGAATAGCACGGAAGTCTTTATTTTCGGATCTAATGCCTTTCCTGAGGCATGCAAGACTGCCGTTAGGTCCCAAGGAGCACACCATTCGGACTCAAGAGAGTAGTCAGAATGGATACTCGTACCCCTTATCCAATCCAATATATGCCTCAGTACACAGGCTAAATTGTATCCTCTTACATTTGGAAATGATAAGCCCCCTTCCTCCTTGGGGAACATCAAGGTGCGCAGTCTAATCCTCGATCTCCTTCCCCTCCATAAAAATGTGGTAAAAGCTCTATTAATTTTATTAACATCCACGTGCCTGAGCAAGAGCGGCATGGTTTGCATCGGGTACAGGAGTCGGGAAAAGCTTACCATCTTGATCAAATGTGCCCTTCCCAGTAAAGATAGTGGTAGGTCTCGCCACCTAGTAAGCTCGCCCTCTATTTTTAGAATAATCGGGTAAAAATTGAGTCTGTACATGTCAGCCGTATTATGTGCTAGGTGTATGCCCAAATATTTGATCGATCCTTTCGCTATTGGTATTCCCTGAAAGGACCCATTGTCTCCTTGTGTGGTCACATTTAAACGGTCCTTTGCGTCTTTCGTCAACGGCAGGATCTCACACTTAGCCACATTTAATCTGAAACCCGACGCGTCCCCGAATTCCTGTATCTCAGTCAATATACCTGGTAGGTCTTTGCAAGCGTCCGCCATGTACAGGATTATATCGTCAGCGAATAAGTTAGATTTTATCTCCTTACTCCCTACCTTTATTCCCGTAAAACTGTCTGGTCCGTTGATGTATCGGGATAGGGGCTCCAGTGCGAGGTCGAACAAGAGTGGTGACAGCGGACACCCTTGACGCGTTCCCCTTCCTAAATGAATCATGTCTGATAGAAATCCTGGTGTATGTACCCGCGCTTTGGCGTTCGCGTACAACACAGTGAGAAATTGCCTGAAGCTTCCCGTTAGTCCAATGTTATCTAAGACTTGTTCCAGCCATGGCCATCCCACACTATCAAAGGCTTTCTCAGCATCGAGCGTGACCATGGCTGGAACCCTCATTCTTGCCTTATCCCCTAGCCTGACTGACTCTAGGACCATCATTGCCCGTCTCACATTACCGACAGCAGATCGGTTCCTTACAAATCCTGCTTGTTCCTTACTCAACAGGTCCGGTAAGACCCCCGCTAATCTGTTTGCCATTATCTTTGATATCAACTTTAGATCCTGATTTATCAATGATATTGGTCGGAAGTTGGACGGGTCATCTGTCGGTTTGTCGCCTTTTGGTAAGAGTTTTATGTACGCTACGTTCATGTGATCCGAGACAGAGCCCCCATGCAAGTAATCATTGAAGAGAGACTTCAGAGGTGGCACCACCTGATCTACCAAAACCTTATAAAAGCTAGCCGTGAAGCCATCTGGTCCCGGTGCCTTATGGACACTTGTGCTTTTTATAGCGTCTCGTATCTCTTCCTCCGAAATGTCTCTATTCAACATGTCTAGGGAGTCTTCCGATATTGTGGGGAGTGGGTTACGCCTCAACCAGGTTAATCTCGTCTCTGGATCACTATGACGTGGTCCATAAAGATCAGCATAAAATTTCCCCAGAATACTGTTTATTTCCCTTGGGTCTGACGTCAGGGTTCCCCGTCTAGTTTTCATAGACGTTATTTGTGTTACTTTGTGTTTACCTCTGGCCAAATTAGCTAGTAGTTTCCCAGCTTTATCCCCAAATCTATACAATTCTGCATCCCTGGATGTTTTGCCTAGCATTTCTTTCTGTCTCGCCCATGCATCAAATTCCCGTTTTGCGTCCAACCATGCTCTTTTGTTGTTCGCCGTCGGGTCTTGTTGGTATTGTACGTAAGTATCTCTGACCCTGTTGCTAGTTTGTAAATATTTCTCATTGGCTCTCCTTTTTTGCGTTGACACATGGGCTATGATTTTACCACGTAACACGGCTTTCGCCGTTTCCCAGAACAGTGTAGGACTGATTTGGTCCGGGCTATTATATGACACATATTCCGTCCACCATTCACGCAGGACTAGCGCAAAGTCTTTGTCCTTCTGCAAGTAGTAGGGGAATCGCCATAATATGTCCGTACCTCTCTTAAAAGTTTCACGCAGTGACAAAGTGATTGGGCTATGGTCTGATATTACTAAGTCCTCAATGTCAGTCGAGTCCACCTTGGATAATAGGGCATTACTTGTAAGTATTAGGTCGATTCGCGACCATGTGGCATGCGGGTGAGAATAGTGGGTGTACTGTCTTTCTATCGGATGATACATTCTCCATACATCCCGGAGTGCTAGGTCTTTAACCATTGCTTGTAGGGGAGTAAGTCTCTCCCCTCTCCCTTTGCGTCTTTCCGTCATTCGATTCCCTGTTCTATCCTCCAGGTCATTTAGCGTTTCATTCATGTCTCCCCCAATGAGAAGTTCGTCAGAATTTGTCCCCAAGGTATCTCTGGTAAAGGTTTGAAAAAAGGAGGATCTGTCCGTGTTAGGTGCATATAAGTTATGTATATCGAGTCGTCCACTCGGTGTGTCCAGTACCAGTCTGGCATGTCTACCCTGTTCGTCATGCTGGAACAAGATCACCTTATATTGCAATGATTTGCTTAACAGTATAATCACCCCCGCCTGTCTGCCCCGTGCCCCCGATCCGTAAACCTCCCCCACCCACAACTTATGCATCCTGATCTGGTCCTGAGTTGGCAGGTGTGTTTCTTGGAGAAGGGCTATATTAGTTCTCAGCCTCCTGAGATGTCTAAGTATCATCATCCGCTTTTGTGGCGTTCTCAGACCTTTAACATTCCATGAGGTGATTTTTACCATCCCGGCTATAAACTTGTGCTATTATGTCACTCAAATCTCTTTTACATTGCATTTGCCACTCCATAAGGTGTGTAGTGTGGCGAGACAACCAATACCTCCGGCCCATCATTGAGCCACTGCTGCAGAACCTAATAACTTTTTGAGTAATACTCGAAACTATAAACATCCCATCAACCCTTCCCCCCCACCCTTCCTCCCCCCTTTGTCTAACACGATACACTTCCATTTTTTCCGACATGACCATTTCCTCTTCTCATGTCGACTCCACCCTTCTGCAGGTGTGTCTGGACCTGCCCTACCTTTCCAAGTCCAAAGTCCGGGTTCTCCCCGTTTCACCCTCCCTCCCCAACCTCGTCATCTCTCCGCTCCGCTCAGACACTCCATCCATGTTCCTTGTATCTCCCAGCAAAGAAGAGAAAAGAAATAAAATAAAATAAGGGGAAGGGAGATCCGAACATTCTGGCCGATCAGGAGGATCTCATGTAGATTGTTCAGTCGTCGCTTCTCCGCGGTGTTGAGGCAGGATCCCGGCGATCCGGCGAAGGACGAGGCGATGGCATCGTGAAAGCTCTCAGCGCTTCCCTGGCATCTTTCCAGTACTTGAAGGTCCCATCGTCATTTTTTGTCTTGAGTGTAGCCGGGTATAATATCTGGAACTGGATCCCACGCTTAAATAGCATACTGCAGACTTCGCTAAAAGCTCTTCTTTTTTTCGCTACTTCCGCCGAAAAGTCCTCGAAAAGTACCACTTTATGTCCCTGAATCTCTAGGGGACGACGTCTGGCTCTAAAGGTACGCAGGATTTTATCCTTGTCTTTAAAATCCAGATACCTGGCTATGGCTTGCCTACTCTTTTGGGCATCCTGAGACCCATTCAGTCCATTGCTTCTATTTGTTGCCTCCCTCCTGTTTCCACCCGGGGGGCCTATTCTATGGGCTCTTTCCACTCTGCAGGGTTCTGTCAATCCCAGTGCTTTGGGTAGTTCTTTTTCAAATACCTCATCGAGCTGTTGAAAGGACACGGATTCAGGCAGGCCCACTATGCGGAGGTTGTTACGTCTTGAGCGATTTTCAAGATCTTCCATCTTGTCTTGCATTTGTACATTCAACTTATGGGAGTCTGATAGCTCTTGTTCCATATTACTCAGCTTGTCCTCCAAGTCCGAGACTCTTTGTTCGAGTTGTTCTAATCTGCTGTCGTGTTGTGCCGATATCTCATTCACCTCCTCCAGTGCCTCTCTCACAGCCTCCCTCACTGCTGTCGCTATGTCCAACTTAAGATAGCCTGCCACCTCCCTTGCCAGGGACGCTCTCTCTTCTGTGGACATTGTGCCCTCCTTTCTCGGTTGCTTTTGCCCGGGGCTACCCTCTCCTGTGGTCTTAGTGTCTCTTCCTCTGTCTCTGTCAGAGACTGATGTTTTATTTGGTTGAGGAGCCTGTTCCTGTGTACTTTTTTCCCTTCTCTTTTGTGCTTGCCCTGTCGCCGCCATCTTTTTCCCACCGTCAGGTTGGCGGGGGCCCTCTTTTGATATGTTTGTTGTCAGTTTGCTTCTCAGCCACCACTCCACCGAGCTACGGGATGCGGTCCCGGTCATACAGCTCCGTACAGTGTCTATCAGTGCAGTATGTCCTGGTATTGTATTGGTTTGATATGCCGCGTGTGTGAGAGGCGCCTCACCCCTCCGGTGTTCACGGGGTCCCTGTGAGTGTATAGGCACTCACCGTCTGGTCTCGGTCTCGGTTTGCGGCTGTGGAATCCCTTTTAGCCTTTTCTCTTTCCTCCTTCCCCTCCTCTATCCTGAAGGCAGTGGTGGTTGCAGCCGCGCGCCTGTCTCTGCAGCGGCACGGCCAGTCCTCTTCCCCTGGCTTCACGTGCGCACTTCCACAGTCCTCCGTTCTCGGGGTCGCCGATGCCGCTGGTTGTCAGGCTACTCCCGAGATACTCCCGGGGCTTCCCGCCACTGCAGGTGTGCTCTATAGCCGGTCTATGGGCGAGTCGTCACCGGAGCTCCCTCACTCCGACCTAGCCACGTCGGCGCCGGAACCGGAAGCCCACCTGCATCTTTTAAAGGTATCCTTCAGCTATGAGCTGTGCAACGCCTGAACCCTGCTGGACCCTAATTACTGCAACACTTTGGTTTTTAGCCTGCAAAATTGTTGGTGCCCGTTTCCCTTCTAATATGAACTATGTATTTATGTCATGGAAATGTTCTGAGGACAAGAGGAGAAAAAGAGGGTGTATATACAAAATACAGAAAGGGTATTATCATTAATTACCCTATGTTCATCAACCTCATATAAAACCCAGTCAATGTACATATATGAACAAATCCTAATACAATTTGTATAGAGGGTGAAATCACCCTATATGCAGTGATAATTTGTGAGTTCATACAGAGAAAATATAAGGTTGCAACCTTTGAGAGAAAAGTATAATCCTTATACAAATTGTATTAGGATTTGTTCATATATGTACATTGACTGGGTTTTATATGAGGTTTATGAACATAGGGTAATTATTGATAATACCCTTTCTGTATTTTGTATATACGGTAATTACCGTAAGTTACCACTAAGACCCTCCTCGTATCTAGCTCATTAAGACATCAGATTCCATATGTTAGGGTACTTTCACATCAGCAGTTTTTGCCGCATAACCGCTGCACTTGCGGCACAGTTGCGGCAAGCCCCATGCAATGTCTATGGGGCTTGCGGCAAGTGCGGTTTCGACACTTGCGGCAGGTGCGCCCGCGAAAAAAAAACGTGGTCAGCCGCGGGTTTTTTGCGGCCGCACCTGCGGCAAGTGCCGATACCGCGCGTGCCGCACCTGCCGCAAGCCCGCATAGACATTCTATGGGGCTTGCCGCAACTGTGCCACAAGTGCAGCGGTTATGCGGTAATCGCGGCAGATGCGTTTTTTTCACCACATCTGCCGCGAACGGCAAAAACCGCTGATGTGAAAGTACCCTTACGGGTGTAAAATATTTGTAAAAAAATTGCAAATGCCTTATAAATTTGCCATTTTTCACTAGAGGTGCGGATTATTACATTGCCTTTCACATCAGCGGTAATCGCTGATCGCGGCAGTTGCAGTGAAAAAAATGCAACTGCTGTGGTTACTGCATGACGGCCGCACTTGCGGTTCACTTGCGGCAAGCCCCATACAATGTCTATGGGGATTGCGGCAAGTGCGGTATATTTGCGGTTGCGGCAGATGCGGCCGCGAAAAAAACGCGGCCAGCCGCGTTTTTTTCACGGCCGCATCTGGCGCTAGTGCCGAAACCACACTTGCCGCACCTGCCGCTCACTTACCGCAAGCCCCACAGACATTGCATGGGGTTTGCCGCAAGTGAACGTCAAGTGCGGCCGTTATGCGGTAACCGCAGCAGTTGCGTTTTTCTCCTTCGCCTCATTGAGGGACACAGGACCGTGGGTGTTATGCTGCTGTCCACTAGGAGGCGACACTAAGCAGAATCTGCAAAAGAGTTAAGTGGCTCCTCCTCTGCAGTATATACCCCTGGAGCAGTAAGTGCTTCTCCAGTTTTTTGCTTAGTGTCGAAGGAGGCACACGACCCATTTTTACTCTCTATTTTTTTCATCTTTTTTTTTCTTCCAATGAAGAAAAGTGGGTCTGGCGTGGCCCCCGGCATGCTCCTTCCTCGGCCACCCACTGTTGGGGCGCTGGGTTGAGGTTGAGAATCCTTACATATGCCATACTCCTTTCTCGGCCTCCCACTGTTGGGTTGCTGGGTTAAAGTTGAGACAGCCCAGCATAACATCCTCCTTCCTCACTCCCTCGGGGTCCTGAGTTGAAGCCAGAGCTGGACTACCTGCCAGATGACGTCCCCCTAATCACCCTCTGGGTGCTTAGGCTGAGGAACCACAGGTATCAGCAGCACATGCTGCATTCTGGGCTGGGATTCTGAATGGCTGCCTGCAAGAGCGCAGGCTCAGAGACAACCCCCTAATCACCCTATGGGTCATTAGGCTGTGGCACCACAGGTACCAGCAGCGCAGCTGCACTTATCTAACTGGGTCTGGTACCATATACAGACCCCGGTGAGGTCCGGGTACAGCCCCACTCAGCCCTGCACTGTCCTCCATATATGACTGTATATGACTGTGGCCTAATGGTTAAGACTCCTGCCTCTAGAGCATGGCAACTTAAGGACCTGGGACAGAGGTGTCTTCCTGTCCCCCCTCTCCCTGCACGGCTCCCACAGCTCAAGGCAGGGGAAGAGGTACCCAGCTCCCCCTACGCTGCCCCTGCAAGAGCAAGCAGCAATGTACCTGGGCGGCAGGGATCCGCCATGGCCCCCCTAGCCGCCAGACCTGCGGATCTGGATGGTTTGCGGGCTTCCGCGCCGACCCCCAGCCATCTGCGGGGCCGCAAATCACACTAGGCCCTGGCTTCAGGCCTAGTGTGGAAGGCGCCGCCTATTCCCGCCCACCGCCCGCCCTCCGGATAGCGTCATATGACGCTGGGCTGCATCACAGAGAGGGGCGGGAAGTTCCTCTGGGCGCTGGTTTTGCGCGCCCATTCATGTTCCCGCCCCCACCTTCTCCTCCCAGCGGCGCCAAGCTGCAGCCTGGGCGCCATGATAAACTGTGCACAAGCACACATATACAGGCTATGGGGGCATATACAAGACAATCAGCAGGGATGTATTCCCTGCTGCAGCCCCCCAACTCCCCAGGTGTGACAGGCTGTGTGGGGCAGATACAGGACAGCCAGCAGGGATCTAATTCACTGCTGCAGCTTCCTCTCCCCCTGTACACCAGTGACAGGCTATGCCATGTGTCACAGGCTATGCCATGCGTGACAGCCTACGTAGGCATTTACAGGAAACCTGCCTCCGGACTCCATGGGATAGCATACGAGGGCTGTACAGAAAGTGGGCAGACCGACATATTTATGTCCTGAAATACTCTGTGCTGCTGTGAATACAGTTTTTTTTGTGAATTTTTCATATTCATAAACTGCTGCAGCACAGCGCTGTTCTCATTTACATCACAATGAGTGTACCGTGCCCTACAAGATCTCTCTTGACATACTCTGTGCTGCTGTAAACCATATTTTCAGCAGCTATACATAATGTCAGTGAAGAAATTAGACGTCAGAATATTCTCAGTACGCACAGGGAAGACGTGTTCCACTCAATGCCCTATGGATGTAATGTGTTTATTCTGTGTCATCACAAGTGACACGACTTTGCCTATGTTCATCTGAAGTTTTACCTCTTATGATTCTCACCCAGCGAGCAGAGTTCCTCTGCCTAGCGCGGGTGACACACTAATAGGCACAGCCTGGCTTTCCTTACACCGTGTCAGCCAATGATGCCAGTACCTGTCAGAGCACATAATGCTACATCTAGATAGACAGTTATTACGTCTGCGACTGTCGCAGTTTATGGGAGACTAGTATGCAGCAGGATGATGGCTCTGACGTCTGATGGTTTTTTGCAATCCAACCCCAGACTCGGACCTTTAAGCATCTCTAAATCAACGTTCCATCTCAAAGGAAGCTAAATGTCGATACTTCGCACATTCAACTGTGTCTCACAGGACACAAGACCGTACCCATGGGACCCTCAGCGCCCCATTTACCATAAGGGAGTTGTGTTGGGTTGGGTCTCCATGGCAGGGTTCGTGCGGTACCCTATCTGACAACGAGTTTTCCCTAGGGGCAGATTTTTACGCTGAACAGAACACAACAGCAGGCATCAGAGTCCGCTACCATGCCTTGAAGATGCCAATCGCACACCAGACAGTGCCTCACTCGCCGTCGGCAATCCAGATTCCAACCTTTTGGAAATTCATTTAGCGGATCATCGTCTAGATCGACACAAACTCGATCAACGCACATGAAGCGATCACAGACAACCCTCCAAACTCGCGTCAGGAGCCCCTTAATCAGGGAGTCATTATGCCTGTGCTACAAGCAAAGCGTGTTTAAAGGTTCTATGCCTGTGCTACACGCACAGCGTGGTTTAAAGGTTCTATTCCAATTTCCTTGTAGTCCATAAACAAGAACGTGCAGTACATCCCGTGCTAGACTGACACAGCTAGACAAACATACCTGGGACAGATTTTTCCGCACGGATTCTCTCCGCTCCATAATAATGTTCCATGGAAAACGGAGAATACCTTACATCCTTAGATATACAGGACCACTACCTGCATGTTCCTCTTGCAGCCACTTATATTTACAATTTGCAACGCCCATTCCTAATTGTGGCGTTTCCGTGCACACTTGTTACAGTTCCCTAAGTGGTCACAAAGGTTATGGCAGTCGTCTGGTTTTCCTGCATTTCAGGGACTAGGTCACTCTTCCATACCTGGACGATTTACTCCTCAACGCACGACCTTCAGGGATTGAGAACGCAGCGTCTCTATCACGGTGAACACTTTATTAAGACTTGTTTGGCTGGTCATCCTCCACATGTCTATGCCAGTTTTCACTACAGTCTCTAGTATTTTTGGAACGCATTTCAATACATTCAAAGCACTGGTCAGATTTTTCCAAGACTAGGCATAGATACTTCAACCAGAAGTCCGCACTCTCCTTCAACGGTCACCTCTGCCTGTCAGAACTGACATGACGGTCAGTGGCAGGACGGTGGTAGCACTGGTAGTTATTCCTTGACGCAGCTGCTCCTTAGGCCTCCTCAGTTATCCATGCTCACGTCATGAGATAAGATGGTACGATCACGTATCAGGAGGTGTCATCTTCCAGTACCAGCCATGTGGTATCTCCTGGGGTGGCTCGACCACTTACTAGTACGCAGGGGAATTTTCTTCTTCCACCAAGTTGAAGGGTACTATTCACCTACGTGAGTCGGACACAATAAGGTGCGCTGTACCTACATTTCAACACTAGGACCAATTGGCCCTCATCGGAATCAACGATACTCATCGTCCTTCGGGAGATTTGGGCGAGGTTCCCAACACTGAAGATTTTATCCCTTCTTCTGGCGGACCATCTTTTCAGAAGGCAGTCTGACGATGCCACGGTTGTGGCATATGTCGATTCACTAGAGCGAATCCCGCAGTCCTCAGGCAATGAAGAACGTCGACCACATTCTTCACTAGGCGGAATTCACAAACTCAGTATTACCGGCTGTTATTCTACGCTTGTAGATGATTAGAACAAACAGCTCCTCTGTTGCCAAGTGCTTACCTCAGAATAGGGTTCCTACATCCAGATGTCTTCATACAACTCTGACGTCACTAGAATACTCCGGAAGCATCCGTAATGGGGTCTCACCTCATTACCAGGGTTCCTAGCTTCATAGCCAGGTCCCACGTCCCACAATCATGGACTGCGGAAGGTCTGATCTTGGACTGGACCCAATTCCAACTCCACTTCTCTTTCCCCAGGCTACCACTATCCCAGGTAGTGAAGATAATCAAACTGGACTGTCAACAAATCATCCTTGTGGCCACACACACACACACACTAGCCCAAGCACGCTTGGCATGTCGAGCTCGGCCACTTTACAGCAGACGTGCTATGCTGCCTACTCGATCATCCAGACCTACTCTCTGAAGGCCGTCTTACCATCATAATTCATCGGCTCTAAAATAGACGTCGTGACCCTGGACACCCGGGTGTTCACGTAATGTTGTCGCAACCTCCATCAGAGCGCGGACACTGCTTTCAGAAGAGATATTCCATCAACATGGAAAATCAATTTCTTTTCCCTTCTTCTTGTGGGTTTTCACCTTAGCACGGTTTCCTCCCAAGGATTCCCAGTCCCACCCAACCGGTTCTACACTCACATCTGTCCTTAGGTCCTCTCAAAGGACAAATTCCAAACCTTTTTCATCCCCTCTCGGCAACGTCTTGCTACCAGACCTCAATTAAACATCCTTTCTTCAAGGAGTCTACCGACTTGTTCCTCCCTCTCAAAGTCTACTAGTCCCGGGGGTCATGACCCTCGTCCTCACAGCTTTACGCTAACCACATTTTAAGACATGGGGGAAAGATCCCTTCGTCTTCTCACACAGGGAGTTGTTTTCTGGATGGCAATTACCTCTCTCCGCAGAGTTGTTAAATTTGCAGCGTTTTCATGTAAACCACCTTTTGTTTTTTTCTGATCTCCCACCCAGACAAGGTTGCCCTACGTCTGGTTAGTTTTTTCCTCCAGATGGTGGTGTCCTTTGTTGTCCGCCTACCTGAATATATATTTCTGACGGCGCTAAGTCTAGCGCCAGTTCATCCGGTCAGTAATGCTCTACATTCCTAGACCTTGGTCAGAACCCTACGCATATACGCGCCCAGGACAAGTTCCGTTTAGAAACCTCTTCTCCTTTTTCCAGAAGGATAAACGCAGCAGGCAGGCCAGGTTCTACAAATGCTTAATCAGATTGCTTAAGTCCACCACTTGGGGTGCTTTTTTGCATTATTACAAAAAAAAAAAAAAAAAGGACAATCATAAATGAATACTGTATATCATTTGCATTATTATTACTCTTATTATATTATTATTTTTTTTAGGTAGCACCATTCATCCATGGTGCTGTGTCTTTTCCGGCGGCGGGCACAGCAGATTCTACTATGACCGCTGGAGTCTCCTGGGCTACTGAGCTATTAGGCACCAGGAGTTAGCACAACAAGTGTGTAAGGCAGCCACGCGGTCAGCATGCACATGCTTGCCAGACGCCTTAAGCTCTCACTCAGTCCTCGGCAAATGCAAGTCTAGGAAGCTGTACCCTCCAGGTGGCAATAGCCCACCTGTAGGTGCATTGTTATTGTTATCATTAGTGATTTTCCATTGCTGTTCCCACCCAGGGACTGCTTTAGGACGTCCCACGGTCCTTTGTCCCCCAATGAGGCGAAGGAGAAAAGGAGAATTTTGTGTACTCACCATAAATTCCTTTCTCTTAGCCTCTAATTGGGGGACACAGCACCCACCCTATTGCCCATTTCGGGCCGTTACTAGGTTATCATGTTAATCCTAAGCTGTTATATAGTTGCATGTTTATTTTACAGGCCTCATTGTACTGTTCTTACATGGCTGCCTGTTCGGTTACAGGTTTTTACCTTACTGTTATTATGTGGCTGCCTGTTTACCTAACAGGCCGTATTTTACTATGATTCTTGTCATTCTTCTGTTACTCTCCTACTGCTTTAGCACAAAACTGGAGAAGCCCTTCCTGCTCTAGGGGTGTATACTGCAGAGGAGGAGCCACTTAACTCTTTTGCAGATTCTGCTTAGTGTCACCTCCTAGTGAACAGCAGCATAACACCCACGGTCCTGTGTCCCCCAATTAGAGGCTAAGAGAAAAGGAATTTACGGTGAGAACACAAAATTCTCCTTTTTTCACCGCAACTGACGCGATCAGCGATTACTGTGATGTGCCCTTAGTCTGTTACCTACAACTACAAATTTACCGGTTGCTTTGGGTCCCCCTGAGCGGGGTTTTCCAATATTTAGAGTCCGTAGAAGGGGCAGGTGCTCCGAAACGGAATCCGTCACCTGTGTGTCTCCCCACTCCCTCCCCCATCGCAGAGAAACCATGTAAAGAGGACTCTGAAATAAAAAAGGAAAAAGCTCTGCTCGGTGAGTGCCGCATTTTTTTCTTATCTACTGCTATTTGCTGTCTAATAAGCGTGCACCCGGGCACATGAACCTGCTTCACTCGCACCCTTACATGTGTAAGTAGCACCGGTCCCTGCAGCGCAGCAGTGCCCAGTATTTATCTGCTATTTTTTTCTAATATTTATACATATTGGTTCTCTGTACTTGGCTATTTATGCCTATTTTAATTGTTTTTCTCTTTGTGATGTTGTTTTGTTGGATTTTCTATAGATGTTGAATAAAATTTGCTTTATATAAAAAATTTCACAAGATTAGGTTGTTTGACACCCTCTTTTTCTCCTCTTGTCCTATATAACTGCGGGACGTCTGGTGATCCCTATGTAATTATGTTGACTAGCAGTACCCTCCATCCCAAAAAAAAATGTTACAAATGGAAAATTGTTCTGTGTTTTCTGATAGCCGTCTGTGGCACTGGGTGTATACAGTACTTCTGAACTCCTGTATCATCAAGACGGTACTTCTGATACTCCTGTATCATCAAGACAGAGACTCTATAGTTATGTTCACAGGTATAATGGCTTTAACCCTTTCCTAGTCTTATTATTGGGTCACTACATCAAGTGTTACTTTACTTTTAGACCGCAACCATAAAGGAGCTTCGGGAAGAGATCCTAATTCTTCGTCAGCAGCTGGCGGCTGTCACGTGTCCAGGCGGCGGTCCTTCTAATCCTTATATACTCAGAAACAAACTGAAGGAAGCAGTGAAGAAGATTTCTCAGCTGAGTTTGGAGAAACAGCAGCTTATTGACATGGGGAACAGACTGCGAGCCGAACTGGCCGCGGCAGAAGGTGAGTCACTGCTATTATGTAAAGATGGTATGGGAAATAATGACATAAATCACGTTGGTAATGATTAAAAAGTAATTCAGCAAGAAAACATTAAGGAAAAAACGCATCTGAAAAAACAGGTTTCCTGCTGTTTTCATTGCAAAGATTGTCTTTAGTGATAGGTGAACCTGAACTGTGAAGTTCAGGGTCCGTACTGAACACCTAGTGTTCGGCAAAGACCCCAAACGCAGACTTCCCTGAGAAGACCGTTTTACTCTTCAGGTTCAAGGGCTGGTGGGTTATAAAAAGAAAAATAATAAGTGATTAATCATCAGCATCATTACTTACCGGGGCCGCTCATTAACTTCCTGTTATCACTGCACGGTAGATGCTAGAACACAGGGGCTCTTTCCAGATTACTCCACCGGCTCCAACAGCCACTCTCATACGTCCACATTCTGTGACAGTGTCTGTGATTGGCTGTTGCACCTCTCACCTATTGTGCCAGTATCTGTGATTGGTTGCCATAGGCAACAAACCTGATGTCATAGTAGTGTAAAAATAAATATTAAGAAAAATTACACAGGGCTTCACTGTATTTTTGATTCTCACCAAAGATAAATCGGACAGCTACAGGCTGCCCCTCCCCCAGCTTCCTGGCTGTACCTTGGCTGGCAATCAAAATACAGGGAAGCCCATAATTTTTTTTTTAATTATTTAAATAAATAATGTAAGAAAAATTGTGTGAGCTTCACCCTATTTTTGCTTACCAGCCAAGATAATTTTCACTTTATTTTGTGCAAAATTTTAAAATATCAAAGAACCCATAATAGTGGAGATGCAATCTGGACGCGTTTCTGGCTTACACCCTTAGTCAGTGATAACAGAATGCATCATGTTACAAGCTTAAAAGCATGCAAAAGCAAGCCAATCATGGAATTTGTTACAATTAACAAGACTGAGAGCATATAAACAAAGTATTCAGTCGAAGTTATAACACATATAGCAACACTGCAATGATACAGAATATTCAGATTTTTCCAAAAACAATGAATTACAGAGAATAGCAAAAAATACATACAATATAAAAAACAAATAAAAAAACTCAACTTTTCAAAGAACAATTATCTTGAAAATATTTTTTCAGCATGTCACAGAAAAAATTATCAATAAAAAAATCATGAAAACAAAATAATATTTACAAAACTATACTCTTTATAAATCTTGTATTAAAGCGTAGCCTCCATTTAAATTTTTATTTAATAGTAATTTAGAGCAAGTGATTATAATCAGCTTTCACATATGCTTTATTAATGAAATCAGGAAGGAAACCATTAAAAAAACCTTCCACAAGATGTCCTCAGCAGGCTATGTGTGAAGCTTATTCTCAGTCACCTCCGTGTTCAGGGGACGTGACCTAAGGCTGGTTTCACATTGCGTATTTTTCCTGTCCATGGGATCCTACTTTTTGCAGGACCCCACGGACAGGAAAAGGATTGCATCGGAGTTGACCTCCGGATGCCATTTCTGTATCCAGGTCTGTGATTTTCACGGATCCGGACACAGAACACGCCGGAGAGGTGAGGTTGTTTTTTTTTTTTTTTTTTTTTTAACCTTTGATTTTCTTCATTTCACTTCCATAATCTAATATATAAAGCTGAATGTGTATATGTGTGTATGTGTGTGTGTGTGTATGTGTGTATATCCGGTTTGGCATCTACACTGTCGCAGCTACAGCCGCAAAATTTTGCAGAGTCACACGTCTGGACCCCGTGAGCGTCATAGGCTATGTTGTGAGGCGAAATTTTAACCCCGCGCATTCCAATTCACCAAACAATTTTGCCCCTATCTACATAATGGGAAAAAAGGGAAAGGAAACGTGTGGAGGAAAATCGACAGCTGTCAGCTATAGAGACAAAATTTTGCGCAGTCACACGTCTGGACCCCGGGAGCGTCATAGGCTATGTTGTGAGGCGAAATTTTAACCCCGCGCATTCCAATTCACCAAACAATTTTGCCCCTATCTACATAATGGGGAAAAAGTGACAGTTACCAGTTGACAGTTGTGAATGAGAGGGACTTAATGATAGCGCCAAAGACTAACAGCACATACCAGCATATAGTCACTAAGGAGGGGCCCCAACATGAGATATTCACCACACACAGGGACATGTATACACACCACACGCACACAAAGAGTAACAGCAAGTGTATAGTCACTAAGGTGCAGCCCCAACATTGGATACTCACCACGCACCCGAACAAACACAAACACACCACAAAGAGACAAACACAACACAGAGACACACACACCCACAAGTGTACACCACACCCTATAGCGACACATGCACTCACCCCACAGGGACACACACACATAGCCACCCTATAGGGACATATGCACTCACCCACAGGGACACACACACACCACAAAGAGACACACACACACACAGACCCCCCACAGGGACACACACACATACACACCCTATAGGACACATGCACTCACCTCATAGGGACACACACACACCACAAATAGACACACACAACACAGAGACACACACACCCCACACAGACACCCCTTCCCATAGGGACACACACACATACACCCCCTATAGGACACATGCACTCACTCCACAGGGACACACACACACCACAAAGAGACACACAGAACACAGATACGCACACACCACACAGACCCCCCCCCCCCACAGGGACACACACATACACACCCTATAGGGACACATGCACTCACCCCACAGGACCACACACCACAAAGAGACACACACAACAGAGACACATACCACACAGAACCCCCCCCACAGGGACACACACACATACACACCCTATAGGGACACATGAACTCACCCACAGGACACACACATACACACACACCACACAGACAGACACAGATGTGCACAAATCACCTCACACAACTCGCCTCATACGTGTGCTATCTTTAATTTCCAAACATAAACATCTGATTAAAAACAGCCAATGTGCAACACATGTGCCATATGGTTATTAAGGCAGATGTCAGTCACATGAGCTATCTATTATGTGTATGTATGAGGTAACATATATGCCCGGCCAGGGGAGGGTTTACTGTTGGCCTGGACATTTATTAGGCCTGCCTATAGCAATCAGTCACAGCTCAGCTTCTATTTTCCTACAGGTCATTAATATGACATATTCAAATTCTAGTTTGTTATAGCTAACATCAGTTATTTATTAACCCGGGCGTAGCCGGGTACTGCAGCTAGTCTAATATATAAAGCTGAATGTGTGTGTGTGTGTGTGTGTGTGTGTGTATGTATGTGTGTATGTGTGTATATCCGGGATTGGCATCTACACCGTCGCAACTACAGCCACAAAATTTTGCACAGTCACACGTCTGGACCCCGAGAGCGTCATAGGCTATGTTGTGAGGCGAAATTTTAACCCCGCGCATTCCAATTCACCAAACAATTTTGCCCCTATCTACATAACGGGGAAAAAGTGACAGTTACCAGTTGACATTTGTGAATGAGAGGGGCTTAATGATAGCGCCAAAGACTAACCGCACATACCACATATAGTCAGTAAGGTGGGGCCCCAACATGAGATATTCACCACGCATGGGGACATGTATACACACCACACGCACACAAAGAGTAACAGCAAGTGTATAGTCGCTAAGGTGCAGCCCCAATATTGGATACTCCCCACGCACCCGAACAAACACACACACACACCACAAAGAGACACACACAACACAGAGACACACACACACACCCCCACGAGGACACACACATACACCCTATAGCGACACATGCACTCACCCCACAGGGACACACACACACAACACAGACACACATACCACACAGACCCCCCCACAGGGACACACACACATAGCCACCCTATAGGGACACATGCACTCACCCCACAGGGACACACACACCACGAAGAGACACACGGACACCACACAGACCCCCCCACAGGGACACACACACATACACACCCTATAGGGACACATGCACTCACCCCACAGGGACACACACATCACAAAGAGACACAGAGACACACACACACACCACACAGACCCCCCCCACAGGGACACACACACATACACACCATATAGGGACACATGCACTCACCCCACAGGGACACACACACACACACACCCCAGGGACACACACACCACACAGATACAGATGTGCACAAATCACCTCACACAACTCGCCTCATACGTGTGCTATCTTTAATTTCCAAACATAAACATCTGATTAAAAACAGCCAATGTGCAACACATGTGCCATATAGGGAATTAAGGCAGATGTCTGTCACATGAGCTGTCTATTATGTGTATGTGTGAGGTAACATATACTGCCTGGCCAGGGGGTGGGTTTACTGTTGGCTGGAGATTTATTAGACTGCCTATAGCAATCAATCACAGCTCAGCTTCTATTTTCCTACAGGTCATTAATATGACATATTCAAATTCTATTTTGTTATAGCTAACATCAGTTATTTATTAACCCGGGCGTAGCCAGGTACTACAGCTAGTGTATGTATATACATTGCGGAAGTGAAATCAAAGGGGAACAGAGCAGTTTTAGGGTACTGAGCATGCCTAGTACACTAAAATCGGGTCCGAGAAACGATCTTTTGTTTTCTCGGACCTGTTCTCTATAGGCCCCCATGTTATAGGCCACGGATCATGTCTGATCTGATTCTACCCGATTTGGTTCGCTGTGCCCAAAATCGGAGCAGTGTCTTATCTATATTGTGAATTTAGCTAGGCTGCGCCCCCTGAAGATGGAGGTGACTGAGAATAAGCTTTACACACAAGCTGCTGAGAACATCTTGTGTAAGGTTTTTTTTTAATGCTTTCCTTCCTGATTTCATTAATAAAGTATATGTAAAAGTTGATTATATTCACTTGTTCTACATTATTATTAAATAGAAATGTAAACAACGGTTATGCTTTAAGTTTTATTATCCAATACGCTTCTCTTATTAACAACTTTTTCCTCTGATCGCCACCACAAATTGGACAGGAAACGTTTTCTATCCCATAGAAAGTTAAACAATCCATCTTCCCGTTGTGGTACTCAACAAAGTGTCTAACTGCACCTCAATAAGTAGCATTTTTATTTTTTATATTAGCAAGATGTTCTACAATTATTTTTTTGATTTTCTTATCGTGCAACCTATATATTTAATACCACAGTGTCTGGATTGTATGCAATAAACAACATACTTGCTGTTGCAATTTAATAAAAGACTTTATGTCTATTTTGTCATTCAGTTGCCTCTTTTGATGACAAAATTTACAGACATTGCATTTTCCTTCTTCACACTTAAAAACGCTTTGCTGGACAACCAGACTTTATTCCTTTTGGGAGGATAATATGAAATCTTATCACCTAAAGATTTCCATCGTTCAATGATTTCACCAGTGGAAGTGCACACTAAGTGAGTAACGACTCGTCCTTTCTTTCCCTCGCTGCATTGTGTCAAATGTGATACCGCAATAAATAAAACTCAAGTGTAACGTTAAATGGGTGAGTGCACCTTTCTCCACGTTTTTGATTTCCATCGTTTGACAACAAGTTATTCCTTCCTATAATTTAGTGTGACATTTTGATAAAATATAGGGGTATATAGTTGCACTATACTTTTTATTAGATTGAATTGCCTACTAAACGGAGTGCTGAATACAACTTTAGGGGCTGCTTTCTTATTTCTTTCCCCTAATCCCTTATTTAGATATTTAGATTTACCTCTGCCCTCAACTCTATCTAGAACAATTTTAATATGAGGTTCCCTATATCCTTTTTTTTAGTTTTTTTGTTGCAATTTTACATTCCTCATTGAGAGTCTCATGGTTGGAGCAATTCCATTGAATCCGAAGTAATTTCCTTTATGGAATCAAGTGAATAGCATGAGAGGGATGATTGCTATCCACTTCTAGGAACATTGTCACTGATGGACTTGCGGTAATTGGGATACACAATCCTTTTAGATCTTATGTCCCCTTTAAAAGTGAAATCTAGAAAATTGATTTCTCCTTCGCCTCATTGGGGGACACAGAACCATGGGTGTTATGCTGCTGTCCACTAGGAGGTGACACTCTGCAGAATCTGGAAAAGATTAACAGTGGCTCCTCCTCTGCAGTATACAACCCTGGGCAGGCACTGCCTTAACCAGTTTTTGCTTAGAGTCCTTAGGAGGAGCACTTAAATTTTATTTTTCTTAAAAAAATGTTTTTTACATTTTATGAGTCTTTTTCAATCGAAATGAAGAAAGTGGGTCTCTGGCGAGACTCCCGGCATGCTCCTTCCTCGGTCCCCCACTTTTGGGGGCACCTGGCTGAAGTTGAGAGGTCGATCCGCATGCCGCTCCTTCCTCTGTATCCCACTGTTGGGGTGCTGGGCTGAAGTCAAGACGATGGGTCTCCCTCCTCGGATCCCCATTGTTGGAGTCTCTGTGTTGAGGTTGAGGCGATGTAGGAGCCCTCGAACGGTGGACGGCAGCATACCCTCCTAATCACCTCACAGAGGGACATTAGTTGAGGCCCCCCCTTGTAGGAGCCGGGGACGCTGCGGTTGGCGCACCAACAAATTTGCAGCTCCAGTGGGAAGCAGCCGGACAGCCCACAGCAGCACCAGGAAACACAGTGTGCTGTGTGTTCCTGAGGGGGTCGGGGAGGCAGCAAACATTTTAGCCACATACAGGGGTACCACACACCACCTGCGGTCTATGGGCTACAGTCGGAGGGGTCTGGCGCTATTAAGAGATAACGGGCCAGACCTCCGCGCCGGCCTGGAGCGATTTCCAGCTGCAATTTCTACTTTAGGCCGCGGCTTCGGCCTAGTCTGAAGCCGCCGCCTTTGCCCATGCCTCCGGCTCGCCCCCTGGATGACGTGGCCAACGTCATACAAGGGGCGGAGCGGTGGCTGCAGGACACAGTTGCTGATGTGGCAACCCATTGTTCTGAAAGCTCCGCCCCTTCAATCCGCCCCCTTAGGCCGCATCTAAGGAGCTTCCTGCGGCAATTACACACTGCAGCTGCCGCTGGGGAGCCCAGAGGTAGAAAGTGAAGAGCCGGCAGGGGCGATTGGTCTCTGGGGGGCACAGGACGCTGCACACTGAGAGGGCACACCTCAGAAGACGGGGTAAGACAAAAACAATGTTTTTTTTTCCTCTGTGGTGGCTCCTTAGTCAGACGCCAGTCTTGAGTGGGGTAACTATGCCAGGCTCCAGCACAAAGAGGAACAGGGCATATAGCTCTTATTAGGCCGCATGCACAGCTTGCAGAGCCGCGCTCCCCAACGGATCCACGTCCCCGCACTGCCACGACTGCACTCAAGCCAGTGAGTCAGAGTCCCCATTAGCCACGGCGAATACGGATATGTCTGTTACTTTGCCGGAATGGGCCGTAGTGATGTCACAGACATTCTCGCAATCCATGTCACAGTCCATAGACAAGCTGTCCTCCACATTGCTCCAGGCTCTGCAAGGTCAGTCCGTGTCCAGGGCAGCTGAGACACAAAGGCAAGAGGACCACGCTGAACGAGACTTGGCTGAACCAGGTCCATCAGCGGTCAGAGCAGGGCGCAAGCAAACTCATAGGTCGCTATCTTCAGCGTCCTCTCACAGTTTCAGGGCATCCCCAACCAGGGACAGGCAGAATTGCCCTCAGGGCTCTGAGGGCATCTGTGATTCCGGTTCAGAGCTGGATCAGGAGACGTCCATAGATCTAGACACTCCAGACACCACAACACTAGTTGAGGGTGTAATCACGTATATCAATCAGGTGCTAAACTTATCAGACCCTACTCCTGATGCGCCAGAGCACACAATTGCTTTTCAAAGGGTAAGAAAACCACATAAGTGTTTTTCTAATCTTCCCGAGTTCGAAGTAATTATACAAAAACATCGATTACATCCAGAAAAGAAATTCGGCAATCGCAAGTCACTAGAGGCTCATTACCCGTTTTTACAAGACGTCACAAAAAACTGGGTTGATGCACCGGAAGTAGACCCACCAGTGTCTAGACAAGCAGCACAGACGCTGCTGTCGCTACCAGACAGTTCATCTATGAGAGATGCAACGGATCGTCAGGTAGAACAGATGGTGCATTTAATTTTTGAAGCGACAGGGTCTTTGTTAGCACCGGCATTCGCGTCAGTCTGGGCAGCCAAGGCCATCAAGACCTGGGTGACCCAATTGCATACCGCCCTCCATTCAGTAGATGTTGAACTGGCGGAGCAGGCGCTACAGATGTCGGTAGTAGGAGATTATTTAATGCATGCGGTGCTAGACTCTGCAAATTGTGTGGCCGTAGCGGCTTCAAACGCTATCATAATAAGGTGTGCACTTTGGTTAAGGACTGGAAAGCTGATGCAGTTTCCAAAAAGTTGCTCACACATCTGCCATATCTCAGTGGACGGCTGTTCGGTGCGAAATTGGATACGATGATTTCAAATGCCACAGGGGGTAAGAGCACATCTCTTCCCCAACAGAAATCAAAACATAGTTTTAATAGTCATCAGCAGATTCGATTTCATTCCTTCCGGAATTCGTCCTTTCGGAATTTCGGATGGACCGCGTCGAGACCACAGCAGGCTCTGAGCCGCTCCCCATGTAGAGACACATCACGCCCAAAGCAGAGAGCAGACAAAGCATGGCAGTCAAAGGCACGGCAGGCAAAACCTAAGGGCTTTAGGCCCAATAGGTCTGCTTCAGCGTGACTCTGTAGTATCAAAAGACGCCTCTCGGGTAGGCGGCAGACTTTTACGCTTTCAGCGAATTTGGCTGCCTATTATAGAAGACAAATAGGTAAAACAGCTGGTTTCCTCCTGCTGCAAAATAGAGTTTACGTTCCTACCGCCCAAGCGTTTTTTCGGTTCGGTTCCACTAAAACCGCAAGACAAGGCCCTAGCATTTTTTCAGGTAGTCGACTCACTGTTACAAACAGATGTCATTGTACCAGTGCCATCGGCAGAACGGTTTTAGGGGTTCTACTCCAACTTGTTCATAGTACCCAAAAAAGGAGGCAGGGTAAGACCGGTACTGGACTTGAAACTGAACAAATTTGTTCACATTCGACGATTCCGCATGGAGTCTCTCCGGTCCATAGTAGCATCCATGGAACGAGGAGAGTTCCTCGCGTCCATAGACATACAAGATGCATACCTGCATATCCCGATCACGTCTGTACATCAAAGATTTCTGCGCTTCACTATAGGTCAGGATCACTACTAGTTCGTGGCTCTGCCATTTGGCCTGGCCACGGCGCCCAGAGTATTCACCAAGGTCATGGCAGCGGTCATGACCATTCTACATTCCAAAGGGATAGTTGTTCTTCCATACCTGGACGATCTACTTGTCAAGGCTCATGCCTTCAAGACTTGCGAACGCAGCGTCGCTGTCACGGTAGACACGTTACGAACGCTCGGCTGGTTAGTCAACCTACAAAAATCATCTCCAATCCCAAGTTAATCGCTAGTTTTCCTGGGCATGCAGTTCAACACTGCCAAGGAGCTGGTGATACTCCCAATGGAAAAAGCACAAGCGATCTGTCAGGGGGTGCATGATCTACTGCACCCTGCACCTCGATCCTTCCGGTTTACCATGAGAGTTCTGGGCATGATGGTAGCAGCGATAGAAGCGGTGCCGTTTGCACAGCTACATCTCAGGGGTCTTCAACTAGCCATTCTCAAGGAGTGGGACAAGAACACATTTTCCCTGGACAGTAGGTTCCGCCTATCGAAGGCGACCAAACAGTCGCTGCATTGGTGGCTCCGACCAGGGTCGCTGGAAAGGGGGAAATCATTTCTCCCGGAGCAGTGGAAAATTCTGACCACAGATGCAAGCCTCACAGGATGGGGCGCAGTGTACTTACATCACAGTGCACAGGGAAAATGGTCGACAGACGAAACAGGTCTGCCGATCAACATCCTAGAGATGCGAGCCATGTACCTAGCGTTACAAACATTTCACCGGTACCTGACGGGAGCTCACATCAGGATTCAGGCAGAAAATGCCACGGCCGTGGCATATGTCAATCACCAGGGAGGAACCCGCAGTGTTAAGGCAATGAAGGAAGTGCGACACAGCCTTCACTGGGCGGAATCGACGGGATCAGTCCTGTCAGCAGTACACATTCCAGGAGTAGACAATTGGGAAGCAGACTACCTAAGTCGCCAGGGCGTGGATTCAGGAGAGTGGTCACTGCATCCTGACGTTTTTCAACAAATTTGCCAGCGCTTGGGGAATCCGGATGTAGACCTCATGGCATCACGGCTCAACGCGAAAGTCCCCAATTTCATGGCCAGGCCACAAGATCCACGGTCGATAGGGGCGGATGCTTTGGTGATGGATTGGACACAGTTCCAACTCCCTACATATTTCCGTCTGTGCCGCTGATACCCAGAGTGGTGTGGAAAATCAGACAAGAAGGGGTGCCAGTCATCCTCGTCGCGCCAGACTGGGCCAGACACGCTTGGTACCCAGACATCATCGAGCTCAAGGCAGGTGTGCCGTGGCGGCTGCCAGATTGGCCAGATCTTCTGTTGCAAGGCCCGTTCTTCCACCAGAATTCAAAAGCGCTAAATTTGACAGCGTGACCCTTGAAACCTGGATATTGAAGAACGCAGGTTTCTCACAAGAGGTCATTCGTACTATGATCAGAGTGCGAAAGCCGACCTCAGCAAAGAATTATTATCGCACATGGAAAGCTTTTTTGTCATGGTGTGCATCACAAAATCAGGACCCCCTACCATTTTCACTACCTAGGGTGCTTGGTTTCTTGCAGTCAGACCTGGATAACAGATTGTCTCTAGGTTTGCTAAAGAGCCAAGTTTCAGCACTCTCAGTGCTGTTTCAACAACGCATAGTGAAAAAAACGCAGATCAAGACGTTTCTTCAAGGGGTCGCTCGGTTGATTCCACCATACCGAAGAGCACTAGATACATGGGATCTCAACTTAGTGTTGTCAGGGTTGCAGAACCCACCTTTTGAGCCCAGTCGGTATATTGAGCTTAAACCTCAATCTCACAAAGTGTTTTTTTTGGTAGCAATCACATCTCTCCGCAAGGTGTCAGAACTGTCAGCACTCTCTTGTAGAGCACCTTTCCTGGTATTTTACCAGGATAAGGTCGTACTACGTACAGTACCATCCTGCGTATCTATGTGTCTAGGACAGCCCCATTTCGAAAGTCAGATTCTCTTTTCATTCTGACAGAAGGCAGCCGCAGAGGCTGCAAAAGCTACTCTGGCGAAGTGGATCAAATCCACTATTCAACAGGCCTACCAGCTCAAGAATGTACCTATTCCAGACGGTATCAAGGCACATTTGACCCGTGCGGTTGAGGCGTCCTGGGCTATTAGACACCAGGCATCAGCTCAACAGGTGTGTAAGGCGGCCACTTGGACTAGCCTACACACGTTTACAAAACACTATCCATACCCAGTTATCAGCAGATGCAAGTCTGGGTAGACAGGTCCTGCAAGCGGCAGTAGCCCACTTGTAGGGGCCTGTCTTTAGACAAGGGTTGTTCCATTGCTATTCCCACCCAGGGACTGGTTTAGGACATCCCATGGTTCTGTGTCCCCCGATGAGGCAAAGGAGAAAAGAAGAATTTTATGTACTCACTGTAAATTCCTTTTCTTTTAGCCTCTAATAGGGGGACACAGTTCCCGCCCTGTTGCCCGTTTCGGCCTGTGTGTCAGTTCTCAGAGTGTTCTTGAGTTTGTACATAGTTACCTCATTGCAAACAGATTGGTATATAGTTGCCTTCCTAAAGGCATTGTCACACAGTTGTCTAACTTTCTCCTACTGCTTTAGCACAAAACTGGTTAAGGCAGTGCCTGCTCCAGGGCTGTATACTGCAGAGGAGGAGCCACTGTTAATCTTTTCCAGATTCTGCATAGTGTCACCTCCTAGTGGACAGCAGCATAACACCCATGGTCCTGTGTCCCCCAATTAGAGGCTAAGAGAAAAGGAATTTACGGTGAGTACTGAAAAGTACTGTAATTATGTTATCATTAACATCATTTTTTAAATTCTAAAAACTGATACTTTATACATTTATTGAGTATAATTTTGTTAATATTACTTTGTTTCATGATTTCTTTATTGATCCTTTTTGTATGAAAAGCTGAAAAAATCTTTTCAAGATAATTGTTTTTTGAAAAGTTGAGTTTTTTATTATTTGTATTTTATATTACGGTATATGTTTTTTTGCTATTCTCTGTATTTCAATGTTTTTGGAAAAATCTTAATATTCTGTATCTTTGCTGTGTTGCTCTATGTGATATAACTGTTAGACTGGATAGTTTGTATATATGCTCTCAGTCATGTTAATTGTAAACCAATTCCATGCTTGGCTGCTGCATGTTCTTAAGCTTGTACCATGATGCATTCTGTTATCACTGACTAAGGACGTAAGCCAGAAACGAGTCCAGATTGCATTTCCGCTATCATGGGTTCTATATTTTAACATTTTGCACAAAATAAAGTGAACATTATTTTTACTGGAGACTCCTCCCGCTTTTTCTTCATGTGATATTGCCCGAGAGTGGCGGCACTGTGGGTCTGAGCCCAGAACATAAGAACAGCAGGAAAATGGACCAAATGCATAGTTGTTTTCATTTTCAGGAAATACACCAAAGGATCCTGTACCGCAAGATAACAAAACTCCTCCTAAACTTCATACCCCAGAAAGGCAAAATCGTCTCTCCGCACTGGAGGGTCTTCAGTACCAGCTAACATCTCAGGTACGCTGTTGTTAGTGTTACTAGTTCTTTTCATTAACGTTTTTACACAGAGGCTATATCACTATATACAGAAAAAGAATCTTATCCTTAACCCCTTAAGGACCGAGTCACTTCGCACCCTAATGACCGGACCATTTTTTGTAATTCTGATCACTCTCCCTTTATGAGGTAATATCTCTGGAACGCTTCAACCGATCCTAGCGATTCTGAGATTGTTTTTTCGTGACATATTGGGCTTCATGTTAGTATTAAATTTAGGTCGATAATTTTAGCGTTTATTTGTGAAAAAATCAAAAATTTGGCAAAAACTTTGAAAATGTAGCAATTTTCATATTTTTAATTTTTATTCTGCTAAACCAGAGAGTTATGTGCCACAAAATAGTTATAGATCACATTTCCCACATGTCTACTTCACATCAACACAATTTTGGAAGAAAAATGAAAAATTGGTAGGACGTTATAAGGGGATTTGTGGGGGAGCTCCAATGTGGAGACACAAGGGGACCCTCCATACGCGACATGGTGTCCGCTAACAATTTGAATGGAAAATGAGCTCAATTTGTTAGCGGACACCATGTCGCGTTTGTAGGGTCCCTGTGTATCTCCACATTGGAGCTCCCCCACAAGTGACCCCATTTTGGAAACTACACCCCCCAAGGAACGTATCTAGATGCATAGTGAGCACTTTGAACCCCCAGATGCTTCACAAATTGATCCGTAATAGTGAAAAAAGAAATTATTTGTGGAAAAAAAAAGTGCTTTTTCATTTTTACAGATGAATTTGTGAAGCATCTGGGGGTTCAAAGTGCTCACTATGCATCTAGATACGTTCCTTGGGGGGTCTAGTTTCCAAAATGGGGTCACTTGGGGGGATCTCCAATGTGGAGACACACAGGGGCTCTCCATACGCAACATGGTGTCCACTAACAATTGGAATTGTTAGCGGACACCTTGTAGGATATAAAGAGCCCCTATGTGCCTAAACATTGGAGCTCCCCCACAAGTGACCCCATTTTGGAAACTAGACCCCCCAAGGATTATATCTGGATGACTTTGAACCCCCAGGTGCTTCACAAATTGATCCGTAAAAATGAAAAAAAAAAACTTTTTTGTGGAAAAAAAAGTGCTTTTTCATTTTTATGGATGAATTTGTGAAGCATCTGGGGTTCAAAGTGCTCACTATGCATCTACATACGTTCCTTCGGTGGTCTAGTTTCCAAAATGGGGTCACTTGTGGGGGAGCTCCAATGTTCAGGCACACAGGGAGGGTCTCTCCATACCCGACATGGTTTCCGCTAACAATTGGAGCTAATTTTCTATTGAAATTGTTAGCGGACACCATGTCGCATATGGAGAACCCGTGTGCCACCAGCACAAGGGCAACTGGTAGAGTTGGGGTACAGCACCAGAAAATGCCGCCTCTAATGAATGTGCTATTTTCTTGGGTGGCTGTGGGTTGAAATTTGCAGCGCGGGGTCCCACAACATTTGGGTCTCTCCACGCTGAGGATTCCAGTCAGCCAGCTACCAGGTTGTACATGGCTGGCTACAAAAAATACAGCGAAGCCCATTTTTTTTTATTTCTAGAACTAATTCTAGAAAAAAAAAATGACGTAGGGCTCCGCCATATTTTTGGTCCAGCCAGGTACAACTTGGCAGCTACAGACTGCCAGCAACCCCCAGCTCCCTCGTTGTACCTGGCTGCAGCCAAAAATACAGCGAAGCCCATTTTTTTTTATTTCTAGAACTAATTCTAGAAAAAAAATGACGTAGGGCTCCGCCATATTTTTGGCCCAGCCAGGTACAACTAGGCAGCTGGGGGCTGGAATCCTCAGCATGGAAAGGCCCAAGCGTTCTGGGCCCCCCATGCTGCGAATTGCAGCCCGCAGCCGCCCCAGAAAATGGCGCATTCATTGAAGCGCCATTTTCTGGCGCTGTACCCATGCTCTTCCAGTTGCCCTGGTGCCGGTGGCAAACTGGGTAATAAAGGGGTTAATGCCAGCTTTTTATTGGCAGCTGGCACTAAGCCCGAAATTCATAATATAGGGCCAATGTTAGACCCGCCATTAGGAATCTCTGGTAAATAGTCAGAAAATACACACATAGAAAAATCTTTTTATTTAAAAAAAAACACAAACAAAATTCGGACTCCATCTTTATTATAAAGATCCGACGTAGTCCACAACGAAGGTCCCACGACGCTCGATCGCCTCCGACGTAGTCCACAACGAAGGTCCCACGACGCTTGATCGCCTCTGCTCAATCCAGAGACTGCAGCAAGGGATCAAGTGTCCTCTTCCTACAGTCTCAGGGTCAGAGTTATGGTGCACTGTATGACAATGATCAGTTATGCAGTGCACCATGACTATGATCCCAGAGACTATAACAAGAGGACACTTGATCCCTTGTTGCACCCATCCATCCACCTATGCACCCATCATCCACGCACGCACACAACCACGCACACACATCTAGACACGCACATCCACGCATGCACACATCCACGCACGCACGCTGACATCCACGCACGCTGACATCCACGCACGCACATCCACGCACGCACATCCACGCATGCTGACATCCACGCACGCTGACATCCACGCATGCACACATCCACGCACGCACAAATCCACGCACGCATGCTGACATCCACGCACATTCACACACACATCCACGCACACATCCACGTACGCACACATCCACGCACGCACACATACATGCAGGCACATCCATGCACGCACATCCACACATGCACATCCACGCACGCTGACATTCACGCACGCTGACATCCACGCACGCATGCTGACATCCAAGCACATCCACACACACATCCACGCACATCCACATCCACGCACATCCACGCACGCACATCCACGCACGCACATCCACGCCCGCACATCCACGCACGCACATCCACGCCCGCACATCCAAGCACGCACACATCCATCCATCCATTCACCCATCCATCCACCCATCCATCCATCCACCCATTCATCCATCCACCCATCCATCCATCCACCCATCCATCCATCCACCCATCCATTCATTCATTCATTCATTCATTCATACTTACCCAGCGATGAGGAGGAGGAGCCCCTGAGAAGAGGAGGGGCCACACCGGACTGCAGAGGAGGCCGACGGTGCGGGCGGGTGCACCGCGCGTGCAGCACGCCGGAATAGGTGAGCGGGGCTGGGGGCTGGGGACCGGGGGCTGGGGACCAGCAGAGAGGAGGAGGGGCCCTGCAGCTTCGCCGGCGGACGCATAAGCCCGCCGGCAGACAAACTATGCAGGGTGGAGGGCGGGGATGGACAGGACACAGGAGGGGCTGCACAGGGGACGGGGACAGGACGCAAGGGGCTCTGGACACAGGGGGGCTACAGGACACAGGGGGCTCTGGACACAGGGGGCGGGGACAGGACACCGGGGGAGCTGGAGCATTAGTTCATGGCCGGCGGGTGCGGTGCAGCCCGCCGGCAGATAAGTATGATTGGGGAGGGGGGGGGGTGAAGGGGTTAACAAGGGTCCCCACACCTCTTCCCCTAACCCTTGGCTGTCACTGACAGCTTTTAGAATTGAACTGTCACTGTTCGTTTAGAAGCAGTGACAGTTCAAAGCCATGACGAGTATACTCGTCATGATGCGGGAACTGACATCTTTTCATGACGAGTATACTCGTCATTAGTCGTAAAGGGGTTAAAATACGATTATCCAGAAAGAAGCAAAAAGTGCTTGGTAGATGACTGACATTTTAATGTATAGTTCGGCAAGTGTGCCGCTAGTAGGCCCCCTTCACATCACGTTTTTTGGGGATCCATGGCTGTCTGTTGTAAAACGGATAACCATGGATCCGATTTGGCTCCCATGTATCCTTATGGGCACGGATTGGCACAGATTGGTCCTGTATGGCCATCCGATTGTGTCCAAATTGTCACGGATCCAGTTGTTTCCGATTAGGGCATTCAGAGACACAGGATGACTACATAGTGGTTTATCTATGCCCTAGTATGTCCAATTCTTTGGATGCCCTATCTATGACCATACAACCGATACCTTAGAAAAATTACGTGGTCTTTCTATCTATTGCTTATTGACCTTTTTGGGTACTCTTGCCCTATCGAAGAACCTGTTTATTTGGCATGTATGGTTATAAGACGGAACATTAATTCTGTAACCCCAAAGTCTTCTGATGAGCCTTCTGACATCTGAGAAGGCGAAACGCGTCAAGCGGTGGAGGTTTAATCTATATGTATACTGGGAGATCAGTAATCTAATGGAAGGTCTTCAGTAATTGATGTTTCAGAACCCTGTTTGAAATCCATATAGGGGTTTGGAATTTGTTTTATTTCCCTCTTATAAGTTGTCTCTCTCCTGTTATGGGCACGAGACACTAGAGTACAAACATCTATACTTACAAAGGTATACCCTAAGGACGACTGATGTGTAATCCCGTTGGGTAAAAGTCTATGACCTTCTATGTTATTGCTAGAGTAACTATATATGCTGAACCCCAGGAATGTATATAAATGTGTAAATGTTTGTCTAATTCCCCTTGGTTTGTTTATCACGTTTTAATCTTTGATACAAATAAAGAGATTTTTTAATATTAATAAGTTGGTATTTCCTAGTTCTAAAGATTTTTTTATGTACCCAGAATCGGAGACTGCTCCAATTTTGGGCGCAGTGGACCAAATCGGACAGACTTGGATCCGGTGTGGTCTGTGGGGTCTGTAGAGCGCAGATCCGGTAAAAAACAGAATCGTTTCCCAGATCCGATTTTAGTGTACTGAACATGCTCAGTACACTAAAACTGCTCTGTTTACGTGTAATTTCACTTTAGCAGTGTATCTACATACTCTGCTAAAGTGAAATTAAGGTAAGCAATGTGTTGAAAATAAAAAATAAATGCTCACCTCTCCGCTGAGTGTCCCGGGAAAAGAGGCGTCCACTTCCAATGGTTGCAGGACCTTAATCAGCTAACCAGATGGGGTGGCAACCCAATCAGCTGATGTGTAACATGACAGCATCAGCTGATGTTTTCGGTTTTGGCGGGCGGTCTAAACCGCTCAGCTGATGCTGACATGTGACACATCAGCTGATCGGTTGCCGCCGGTCAACTGATTAAGGTCCTGCAGCCATCGGAGGTGGATGGCACGCATTGCGGGACACTCGGCAGAGAGGTGAGCATTTTTTTTTTTTTTAACCATTGCTTTCGCTTTCACAATGTAACAGCCCCGACACCACTTACCTGCGCTTTGCAGGCTCAGGCTCCTCCCAGTTCTTTCTGTCTCCGGATCCGTCAAAATCACAGATCCGGACACAGAAATGGCATCTGGAGGTACACATCCGGGCCTGTCTGTTCTTGTCCATGTCATCCTGCTAAAAATAGGATCCCCACGGACAGGAACAAAATGTGATGTGAAGGGGGTCGTAAACTCAATTCCTGAGCTCCAAAATGATCACATGTTGAAACATTTTGCACTTGTTTATAAAACTAGCAAACCTGAAGCTCTGAAGCACAAACTTCTGCTCTTAGAAGTAACATAACATAGTTTTTTAAGGTTGAATGAAGACTTTAAGGCCATCTAGTTCAACCCATAGCCTAACATGTTGATCCAGAGGAAGGCAAAAAAAAACCATGTGGCAACACTAAGCTCCACATTGGGGGAAAAAATTCCTTCCTGAAACTCTCCATGATAAAGCAGAGTGAAAATATCCATGTGCCCATTTAATGCTTTATTATTTAGGTGCAAAAGCAGTAATAATAATAATGCCTGTAATTGTAATGTAGTATAGAGTAATGTTATACATTGCAGCCTAAATTGACTTTCTGTGTATCATGTCAGTACAGGCTGTGGATATAATTCAAGGCATGTGCATGAAATAAAATCTCATACATTTTACTGTAAAATGTAGCTGATTTTCTGGAAGCGAATGCACAGTGGAGAATTTTCTGTGTTTTTATACTGTGCAGCACGGTTGTGTAGTGTTTAGCACTGCAGCTTTGAAGCACTGTGGTCCTTGGTTCAAATCCCACCAAGGACAACATCTGCATGGACTTTGAATGTTCTCCCTGTGTTTCCTCCCAAACTCCAAGGCATGCTAATAGGGAATTTAGATTGTGAGCCCAAATAGGAACCATGATAGGGGTGTATTTACGTGGGATTTTAGCCTAATTGTTTTAATCATTTACCTTCAGGAGCCAGGGTGATTGGGACAAGTGTTGATGACCAGAAAAGTGTTTTTCTCTATTGCTCCATTGGAGGACACAAGAAACTGGGTGTATGCTGCTGCCACTAGGAGGCAACACTATGCTCCTCAGTAGTATGCACCCACTGACTGGAAGGAAGTTGGTTAGTTTAAGCTTAGTGTCCGAAGGAGTGGACATGGGCTGCTCTCAGCCCTGATCCTGTATAGGTTTGTATTGTGTTTTTTTCTTTTCCTTCTGGTCCTAGGACCAATTTCTAAGACATATTGTATCTTGTCAGGCTACATCTCCAGGCCTCCATCTGTGTAGGAAGTTCTCTATAGATCCTCTAACCCCTCGCTCATCTTCGGAATAGTCATCAAAATACTGTACATTGGACGTATGTTCGGCAAGGGACTGGGCACCACGTCTGATGCTTCGGCTCTGTCCTAGGTCGGAGGCCTCCTGGACTATTGTTGTCCAGCCTACGTCTGGTAGCTTCTACGCTGTCTGCTAGTTACCTGCAAAACCTCTTCTAAGTTCTACTTAATGCAACATTACCTGCCCTTCCCTTGGTAGTTCTGTACTAGACTGAAGGCTCATCTCCAAATTTTCAGTGACAGGTTCTGTTCTGAGAATTTCATCACTTGCCTATTCTCTAGTTCTTCTCTTTCCACTCTTGGGGACTGCTTTACAGCGTCCCATAGCTTCCTATGTCCCCCAATGAAGCGTTAGAGAAAAGGAAATTTTAAGTACTCACTGTAAAAATCTCTTTCTGAGAGCCTTCATTGGGGAACACCCCACCCACAACTCTCGAGTTTGTTGGCCCAGTTTATATTTGTTTCATGTTGCTTTCCCACTGTTTTTACACTACCTGACCAGCTTCCTTCCAGGTGGTGGGTGTACTCTACTGAGTAGCTAATTTTTATTTCAGCATACTGTCAGTCTCCTAGTGTCTGCAGCATACACGCATTGTTTCTTGTGTCCCCCAATGAAGGCTCCGAGAAAAAGATTTTACGGTGAGTACCAAAATCTTCTTATATCTATTGCCTCCTTTAATATTTGTGTTACTTTGAGACTTTATCTGTTCAGTTTCAGTAAAGTGTTCAGATAAGAAATTCCCTTTGATTTCTCCCTAAAATGTTTATTTTTTATCTTCTCAAGGAATTACAGTTTGCACAGTATCAGAAATTTACCAAGGATGATATCAAAAGGAATAGCGACACTTCTGTAGCATTAGGAGCAATGCAGGTAAGAGTAATGTTCATTGCCCTGAGCAGATTCTTACTGCAGGAGTGGGGAATAGTACTGTCTTGGTAGTTTACACTTTTCAGTTTCTACCTTTTAAAATTACAATTTGATGTTAAAGAGGACCTGTCACCCCCCCTCTGGTGCATGGCAATCTAAATGCACCACTGAATGCAGTATGTCAGCTGCATTCAGGAAGGGGTCCCCCATGGATGCAGCCCCCCTGTACCCTGACAAATAGACTTTATAAAGTGTACACATAGTGAGTCCGGAGGGACTTACTGAGTGATGAGTCCTCCCCGCCTCCAGCCTTCTGTATGCCACCTCCAGCCCTCTCAGTGCCGCCTCCTTTATTTGTCCCCCCTCTCCGCCTGCTCCATGCTGCTCTGCAGAGAAAGTAATGGGCAGGACTGGGTCCCGGCAGCTGACACGCCTCCTGCCGGTGACATCAGCGCCGGAGCCAGCACTGCTACTGCTTTTGTATGTACAGCAGGGTGAGTTCCAGCTCTGGCTGACATGCCTCCTGCCGGAGCCCGCCCAGCTGTAAGTAAGTACCTCAGCAAGTCCCTCTGGACTCACTATATGTACACTTTATAAAGTCTATTTCTCAGGGTACAGGGGCTGGAGCCATGGGGGACCACTTCCCTGAATGCAGCTGACACACTGCATTTAGTGGTGCATTTAGATTGCCATGCACCAGGGGGGTGACATGTCCTCTTTAAACTTCTTAGGGTATGTGTGTACATTGAGTATTCAATGCAGAATATTTTCTGCACCAAACTGCATCTCCTGGCAGAAAAACATAATGCATATTTTACACTTTTATGGTGCGTTCTCTTTTTTTTTTTTGTAATCATGCTTTTTTTATTAATAAAATGAAGGAAATAAAATAAAGGAAATTAGGATAACTATTGGCTTCAGGATAGACATGCAGATTTGTGACAAAACTGCACCAAAAAACACATTGTGACCTTTATGTTCTTGAAGTGTAACTGCCATAGATAATACTATATATTCATCTTCTACATAGACTTGGAAAGCAAGATCCTATATCAAGAAAAATATTAACGTGTAACTGTTGTTTAACTTTTTATCTAATAATAATGTAGAACAAGTGATTATGATAAACTTTCAAATATACTTGCAGTGAAATCTGGAAGAAAAACGTTCAAAAACCTTCCAGAAGATGTTCCCACTAGGCTGTTTCTAAACCTGACATATGCTGGTTGTCAGGAAATTCATCTTCAGCTCCACACACTGAATATGGCAATATAAAAGGAGGGGAGCTACACAGTGTGCCATAGCTAATCAGTGTATCTGCAGTAAAATTCGTCAGGCTGTCAACAGCGCACATAGCTCCTGTGATCTTTTCTGACTTGTCTCCATTCACAGCGGCTCTGCTCTGTGAAATCAGCTGAGGAGCTGTATGGAGGCCATCAGCTGATGACACAGAGCAGAGCAATCTGAATGTAGAGGAGTTATATAAGATCACAGGAGCTGTTTGCTGACAGCCTAAGCTCAGCACTGTCTCTGCCTTAGGTAACCTGAGACTATAATCAGCTGTAGTGTGAACACTGTGTAGACTCCACCCCCTCCCACCTTCTATGGCCGTATTCAGTGTGTAGAGCTGAAGACAGATTTCCCTGACAACCAGCATATGTCTTGTTTAGAAACAGCGTACGAGGGACATCTTCTGGAAGGTTTTTGAAAGGTTTTCTTCCAGATTTCACTTATGACGTATATTTAAAGGTTTATTATAATCACTTGTTCTATATTATTATTGAATGAAAATTTAAACTGTAGTTATACGTTATTATTTTTCTTGATATAGTTTTGATAGAGTACCCTTTAGATCTGATGTAGAGCTAGCAGAGATAATTTTCTAGACTGTGTATAACCCGCCCACACCCCTGACCAACAGCTTCCTGTGTACACTCTGCATTGTCAGCAAGCTGCTAATCAATAGTAGGTGCGAGATTACACAGTTTGTCCTGAGCATTCTGCATGTGAGATGTAGTCAGGCAGTGATAATCCTCTGCTGATAAAACACTTAATTGTATTGACACGACAACACACAGCTTAATAAGGGAAACATCCCCAGAAACAGGCTTTTGTGCCTTAAATTATACTACTCTCAGATTATATAGGAAAAAAAACATTCTTTTACAGACTGTCTGTCTCCTGTCTCTTCTAACATGTTTGTTTTGGCAAATACATGCATTCTGCATAAAATAATAATTCTGGAGCATATTTGTTATAATTTTGCTTTGTCCCCTTCGTCTATTATGTTCGCATTACAACTGGATGTTATCATTTCCCTTGTAAAAGGGGTATATCACTACCCAGTCTGATACTGTCAGTCTTGATTGGACAATATCAGACATTGCAGGGATACACTGCAATCATTTGTCAATTTGTTTATTTCCAAAGGGAAATAGTGGAGGATCTACACAATGGTGAGATCTGAGAAAAAATGCTCCAGAACGATTATATGATGGAGAATGCAAATATTTACTGAAGTAGATGTATGACAACAGTCAGATCCTCTTTAACCAGTTCATGACCAAACCGTTTCCTCACTCGTGACCATTCATATTTTCGTATTTAAGGTCCATAAGTAATAAAACAAAGACTTTATCAAGATTAAGTCAATGTAAAAAGCACAATGTTTTATCCAAAAACAATAGTCTGTATACTAGTAATAATGGTGCCTGTGTTGACCGATCTTGTAGTTATGGGATCCCATTGTAGAGCAACCAATAGTGTTGGGACAACACACAACACCCAAGTCATAGATTGCATTTCTGAATCATTTCTGCCAATAGTTTCTACATTTTATTGTTGATTTTAATAATATAAATAATAAAAATTAAACAGTCTATCTGGTTACACATGTTATCACCTATCCTTGGTATTTTTTACTCCACAAACCAAATAGTGGTCCTTCTGTTCTGAGCCCTGCAATGTGCCCAAACAGGGAATTTCTTCTATTTTATTTGGCATTGCTATTCTTGGAAGAGGTTATTTACCAAGTGAAGGGGGTTTGTGTCTCCAGTGGCACAAGTCAGGTACATCAATATGGCCGCTATTGGGTCACTTCCTTCTTCCTTTGTGTTCCTTCTTGCAGCCTCTACAATTGTCGGCCTAAACTATAACACTCACTAAATTCACACAGGTGCTCATTCATACCTTAGCTATGTTGTATGTCCAGTTAATACATTAGCACCACCTGCAGAACATTTTGGGGGTTTCGACTATTCTGGCATATCATGAACTCTGCAGTTGGTGGCCATAAACTAATCTAGCAATATCTGCTGTCCATAGGGTACATCTTCCATTCCAAGCACTGCTGTGTGACCAGTCAGTAATTTCAGAATACACCTTGGGTATTGCCTATTCTGGATTTATTGCCTAACCAAATGTGTGGTTGTTGTTTTTACTATTACCTCTTGTAGAAATGAAAAAAATGTCGCTAAAACAACATTGTAGGGGAGAAAAAGTTATTATTTGTTTTCACAGCCAAATTTGATAAAATTCTGTGAAATACCTGTGATGTGAAAATATTTACTACACCCCAAAATCTGAAAATGGGGTCAATTGTGGGAATTTTTTATTTTTTGGGGGGCACCTCAAGGACTCTGCAGATGCGACATGGTGTTTGCAGTCTATTGAGTTTATATTGCTTGCAATGAGGGTAAAATCAGAGTTATTGGATGTAGTGTGCACCGAAAAAAAAAATATCAAAATCCCACCCTCCCTACCCCCGAAGTATTCTGTTTATAGCTGGCTGCATGTAGGCAGAGAGCCAACTGCCCAATCAGTGACTTCCAATGGAGGTTGGGTCAAGTTTGGTTCTACAACACAACTTTATAAAAAGTCCGGCTGAACCCCCAGAACCCAAACTTCCACGGGTCCGCTCATCTCTAGTGGTCACGAAGTGTGGAAAGGGTTAAAGTGTAGTTCCATCTCAAGTGGAGATTTCAATCCTCTGTGATTTATGATCATGTAAGAGAGCTTACTTGACCTTCTATTTGTGTTTGTATTTTGCCACCAGTGACTATCATAAGTGGCCAATCTTAATATCTTATATACTGATGTAACCTGAAATTATTATAAAATCTGCTTGTTATACTGCACAGCCCTCCACCTCTGTAGACACCAAACCTACACGGAAAGAGACCATATCTTCGTCACCACGAAAAAAGACCCCGTCTCCATCACCACGTGGACATCTCGTGAACAGTGCTAGGTCTATTCAGTCAGGGGCATCTTTGATTCAAGCAGACTCGTCTTCACAGGAGGTCTGGAAAATATTGGATATGGGGTCAAGTCCATCACTGATAAGTTCTCAAGATGATGCTCCATTAGGTGAGGCTGAAATGACAACTGGGTGAAACTTTGAGAAGAAATACTGTTTAAAGTACCACATTGTTTTCTTGTATTTTACCAGCAGATAGCTATCATTAATCTATGCTCCCTGCCTGTAGTAATTTACTTACAGGTCGCCATCTTCTGCTGGTCCTGTCACCGCTCCAATCCAATTTTTGCGCCACCCACGTGACCTGCTCTGTGACTCCAGTTTTGCTGTGTGAACTGAAAGAATATAGCGGAAAGTGACCGGAAACGACAGAAGAAGGGCACCCTAAGTATTTCACTACATACAGTGAACATTCAATTCTGATATCTATCCCAGAGTGATAAGTTTTGTAAGTCATTTTGGTTTTTCAGTTGCTGAGATGGTATAACACTTTTATCTGTCTTTTTCTCTGGATAATGCTGGGCACCTATATGGCAAAAGAAGATCATTTTACAGTTCAAGAGCTTAAAAGGGTTGTATCCTATCTGAAAACTGTATCCGATATGTTGAGTGAGTTAAGCACTTTGCATATTAGGGTCCCGTCACACTTGGCGACGTTCCAGCGATCCCAACAGCGATAAAACCTGGTAAGGATAGCTGGAACGTAGCTAGCGGTTGCTGGTGAGATGTCAAACAGATCTCCTCAACGACGCAGCAATGACACGGCAACCTGTATAACGACCTCGGCAGTCGTTGGGACCCTGTCACACAGCAGCTAGTCTGATGACTCAGACCTACGTGGCTGAGTTCTGAGTCAGCGATTTCACAGCGGGGGTCCAGTCACTGCTACGTGTCAAGCATAGCGAGATCGCTGGTGAGGTCACTGTTGCGTCACCTGTGACGCAACAGTGATCTTGCTAGCGATCTCGCTATGTGTGAGGGGGCATTAGTTACACTCCTTGAGTCCAGTGCGGACTCTCTCCAACACTACTCCATTCTCTGTTGCATGCCTGCAGTGGTAACATCACATCAAAAGTGCTGCCACCAATCATTGAGCTCAGTGACTTGTACCGTCGACAAGGGTCAGAGCCACTGAGCTCAGTGATTGACTGCAGTGGTGTAAGCTTGAAGTCATTTCTGCAGCCAAACAGCAGAGACTGGCACAGTGACCAATGTTCAGGTCTGGAGCCGTTTTTTCTGGATGTAAATTGGATGATTTTTTTATACACTTGTGTGAACTTCGCCTAAGGCTGGAGTCACACAGCCGTAGCAGGCACACGAGAATTGCATCGTACTGTCCGGACTGGCCATCAGCTCTCCTGACCTGAGCATGTCAGCTGCATAGAAATACATGATGCTGTCATGCTCAGTTCAGAAGGACCGCTGACTTATCCAGGCAGTGCAATGTGATTCTCAAACGAGACATACATTTATGTGACTCCAACCTACCGTAATAGTAAGATCAGTCGCTATATACAGGCAATAGTGTTAGCTGATCTTGCATGAAAAGGTTCACATACTTACAACATAGTATGTTCTAATATGAGCAGGATAAGCAGGAACCTTGCTGACTGGCAAGAATGGTAAAGATATATGAAAAGTTTTATTAAATTTACTCTGAAGACCAGGACCGGAGTTAGGGGCAGGCAGCCTAGGCATTTGCCTAGGGCCCCCAAGCTACAGAGGGCCCCCTGGCCCGGCCGGATTATAGCCGGCGCGGCAGCGCCGCGGCCGCTTGCAGACAGTGCTCTGCACCGCGCTCCGGCTTCATCCGGCGTCTTCCTGGTGACCGGCGCCGGGCGCAGCCGCAGGCACAGTCGTCACAGGAAGCAGCCAGGAAGAAGTCGGAGCGCGGTGCAGAGTGGCGGGCAGCGGCAGCGGCAGAGTAAGTATGATGTGTATTCTTTTACAGGGAGGGGAGGAGGGGAGGAGGGGAGGAGGGGGCCCTGTATACAGTCACCAGCAGTGGGCCCTGGGGCCCTGTATACAGCAGCAGTGGGCTCTGGGGCCCTGTATACAGCAGCAGTGGGCCCTGGGGCCCTGTATACACCACCAGTGGGCCCTGGGGCCCTGTATACAGCAGCAGTGGGCCCTGGGGCCCTGTATACAGCAGCAGTGGGCCCTGGGGCCCTGTATACACCACCACCACTGGGCCCTGGGGCCCTGTATACACCACCACTGACTGGGGCCCTGTTTACACCACCAGTGGGGTCTGGGGCCCCGTATACACCACCAGTGGGGTCTGGGGCCCCGTATACACCACCAGTGGGGTCTGGGGCCCCGTATACACCACCAGTGGGGTCTGGGGCCCCGTATACACCACCAGTGGGGCCCCTGTATACACCACCAGTGGGGCCCCTGTATACACCACCACTGACTGGGGCCCTGTATACACCACCACTGACTGGGGCCCTGTATACACCACCACTGACTGGGGCTGCCTATATACACCCCCACTGGGGCTGCTGTATATACTGCTGGGGCCTGTATATAGCACTGGGGAGGCTGCTGTATACCACTGGGGCTGCAGTATATACTGCTGGGGCCTGTATATACAACTGGGGAGGCTGCTGTATACCACTGGGGCTGCTGATATACTGATGGGGCCTGTATATACCACTGGGGAGGCTGCTGTAATACTGCTGGGGCCTGTATATAGCACTGGGGCTGCTGTATATACTGCTGGGGCCTGTATATACAACTGGGGAGGCTGCTGTAATACTGCTGGGGCCTGTATATACCACTGGGGAGGCTGCTGTAATACTGCTGGGGCCTGTATATAGCACTGGGGAGGCTGCTGGATACCACTGGGGCTGCTGTATATACTGCTGGGGCCTGTATATACAACTGGGGATGCTGCTGTAATACTGCTGGGGCCTGTATATACCACTGGGGAGGCTGCTGGATACCACTGGGGCTGCTGTAATACTGCTGGGGCCTGTATATACCACTGGGAGGCTGCTGTATACCACTGGGGCTGCAGTATATACTGCTGGGGCCTGTATATACAACTGGGGAGGCTGCTGTATACCACTGGGGCTCCAGTATATACTGCTGGGGCCTGTATATACAACTGGGGAGGCTGCTGTATACCACTGGGGCTGCTGTATATACTGCTGGGGCCTGTATATACCACTGGGGAGGCTGCTGTAATACTGCTGGGGCCTGTATATAGCACTGGGGAGGCTGCTGGATACCACTGGGGCTGCTGTATATACTACTGGGGCCTGTATATACCACTGGGGCTGCTGTATATACTGTATACAACTGTACGGGTACTATTTTTATTTCATAGTTTGGGGCCCCACTCTCAATCTCGCCTAGGGCCCCACTTGGTCTAAAACCGGCCCTGCTGAAGACAACAGTGTGTCAGCGTCAGTCAGACAAGTCGGCTCTCGCAGTGATCAGCATGCTTGTAATAGGACACCAGCAAAAAGATTAGGCTTACTAGTGAGCCCATATGTCCGGTACAACAATCTCATAACTCATATATAGATAGATAGATATAATACTCTTTAAATCTCATAACTATATAGGAGCTCCTAATAGTGCTGGAACACACATAGAATAAATAGTCTGTGTCACCACTCTTTGAGAGATCTCCTGTACATCTGGTAAATGATTCCCAGGGCACTGACCGGTGATAACCTGCCATAAGTGGCGGTGTTACTGCCGGGCATCACCTTCGGTTTACATGCTGTGTTTGGGGAGTCTATCTATATTACACAACACCTCTGCATGATTTGTGTTATTTGTGGATTCTTTGCCAAGTTCTGTGTCCTTTATAATATGGGGTAAGAAAGTGTGTAAACTACACCTGATCAGATAAGCCTCTCATATGCCATTGTAACCCATGACGGCTTAATGACGTCACCGACTTCACCCCGTCTATTGGGAAGAAGAGCATTACCTGAGCAGATCACTGGGAAGAATCATGATGTATTAACCATCACTGTCTGCAAACCACATAGAGCAGGGATGCTGGGATCACACAGATCATGTGTCCTGTCACATAGGAAGCTACAAATCAAGACAAATGGGGTTTTCCATTAAGCAAAGTGGACCCCAAACGCTTTTACTGACAGGCGCATCTCAATGAATTACAATATCATCAAAAAGTTAATTTATTTCAGTAATTCAATACATGAAGTGAAACGCATATATTATATAGAGTCTTTACAGAGTGATCTATTTAAAGTGTTTATTTCTGTTAATGTTGATGATTATGACTTACAGCCAATGTAAGCCTAAAGTTCATTATCTCAGAAGATTAGTAGGGAGGATGAAGGGTTAAAAACCACGCTGCTTGAAACGCCCTTAAACATGGCAGTATGATATTCATTTGTCCTGAGGAAGGGACCAGGGAGCCTTGAAACACATTGACTAATAAATCAATATTATATTCACCCTTTGATGTTTTGTGGAATACAGAGCATGGTTTTTAACCCTTCATCCTCTCTACTCTATATACACCACCCTGTGGACTACAGCAGCCGTGATATACTTTTATAGTGGTTGTGACTCTCACAACCACACAAGGTGAAGCCTCTGATACCTATTTAGGACATATGTTATCTCTCAGACCCTTCATCCTCCCTACTTTCATTTTCTGAGATAATGACCTTTGAGTTTTCATTGGCTGAAAGCCATAAACATCAACATTAACAGAAATAAACACTTGAAATAGATCACTCTGTTTGTAATGACTCTATAAATAATACATTTACTTCTTAATTATATTCTAATTCATTGAGATGCACCTGTAGATCTGAGCAGTGGCAGGGAGCCAACAACAGACTGTAGGAGGGCGAGTACCTTCTGTTTTGAGTATTTAGGTATATATGAGTATTTGGGATCTATTTTCCAGTGAAAAACTGCTTTAAACTTCAAATGGTAAGAAAAGTCAACACCTCAATTCACACACTGTTGGGGATATTTTTACTTTTCTAGAACTTTGGTTTCTGTCTCCATAGCCAGTCCGCTGTTATCTGCTCTAATTTCTGTCTCCATAGCCCCGCTGTTACCTGCTCTGGTTTCTGACTTCATCGCCCCGCTGTTACCTGCTCTAATTTCTGTCTCCATAGCCAGTCCGCTGTTACCTGCTCTGGTTTCTGACTCCATAGTCCCGCTGTTATCTGCTCTAGTTTCTGTCTCCATAGCCCCGCTGTTATCTGCTCTAATTTCTGTCTCCATAGCCCCGCTGTTATCTGCTCTAATTTCTGTCTCCATAGCCAGTCCGCTGTTACCTGCTCTGGTTTCTGACTCCATAGTCCCGCTGTTATCTGCTCTAGTTTCTGTCTCCATAGCCCCGCTGTTATCTGCTCTAATTTCTGTCTCCATAGCCCCGCTGTTACCTGCTCTAATTTCTGTCTCGATAGCCCTGCTGTTATCTGCTCTGGTTTCTGACTTCATCGCCCCGCTGTTACCTGCTCTAATTTCTGTCTCGATAGCCCTGCTGTTATCTGCTCTGGTTTCTGACTTCATCGCCCCGCTGTTACCTGCTCTAATTTCTGTCTCCATAGCCAGTCCGCTGTTACCTGCTCTGGTTTCTGACTCCATAGTCCCGCTGTTATCTGCTCTAGTTTCTGTCTCCATAGCCCCGCTGTTATTTGCTCTGGTTTCTGTCTCCATAGCCCGCTGTTATCTGCTCTGGTTTCTGTCTCCATAGCTCCACTATTATCTGTTCTGGTTTCTGACTCCATAGCCCCGCTGTTATTTGATCTGGTTTCTGTCTCCATCGCCCCGCTGTTATCTGCTATGTGCTCTGTCTCCATAGCCCCGCTGTTATCTGCTCTGCTTTCGTCTCCATAGCTCCACTGTTATCTGCTCTGGTTTCTGACTCCATAGCCCCACTGTTATCTTCTCTGGTTTCTGTATTCCATAGCCCCACTGTTATCTGCTCTGGTTTCTGTATTCCATAGCCCCGCTGTTACCTGCTCTGGTTTCTGTCTCCATAGCTACATTGTTATCTGCTCTGGTTTCTGACTCCATAGCCCTGCTGTTATCTGCTCTGGTTTCTGTCTCCATAGCCCCGCTGTTATCTGCTCTGGTTTCTGACTCCATAGCCCCGCTGTTATCTGCTCTGGTTTCTGTCTCCATAACCCCGCTGTTATTTGCTCTGGTTTCTGTATTCCATAGCCCTGCTGTTACCTGCTCTGGTTTCTGTCTCCATAGCTCCACTGTTATCTGCTCTGGTTTCTGACTCCATAGCCCCGCTGTTAACTGCTATGGGTTCTGTCTCCATAGCTCCACTGTTATCTGCTCTGCTTTCGTCTCCATAGCTCCATTGTTATCTGCTCTGGTTTCTGACTTCTTAGCTCTGCTGTTATCTGCTCTGGTTTCTGTCTCCATAGCCCCGCTGTTATCTGCTCTGGTTTCTGACTCAATAGATTCACTGTTATCTGCTCTGGTTTCTGACTCCATAGCTCTATTGTTATATGCTCTGGTTTCTGATTCCATAACCCCACTGTTATCTGCTCTGGTTTCTGACTCCATAGTCCCGCTGTTATCTGCTCTGGTTTCTGTCTCCATAGCCAGCCCGCTGTTATCTGCTCTGATTTCTGACTCCATAGCCCCGCTATTATCTGCTCTGGTTTCTGACTCCATAGCTCTATTGTTATATGCTCTGGTTTCTGATTCCATAACCCCACTGTTATCTGCTCTGGTTTCTAACTCCATAGTCCCGCTGTTATCTGCTCTGGTTTTTGACTCTGTAGCTTCTGGTTTCTGTCTCCATAGCTCCACTGTTATCTGCTCTGGTTTCTGACTCCATAGCCCTACTGTTATCTGCTCTGGTTTCTGTCTCCGTAGCCCCACTGTTATCTGCTCTGGTTTCTGTCTCCATAGCTCCACTATTATCTGCTCTGGTTTCTGACTCCATAGCCCTACTGTTATCTGATCTGGTTTCTTTCTCCATAGCCCCACTGTTATCTGCTCTGGTTTCTGTCTCCATAGCTCCACTATTATCTGCTCTGGTTTCTGACTCCATAGCCCTACTGTTATCTGATCTGGTTTCTTTCTCCATAGGCCCACTGTTATCTGCTCTGGTTTCTGTCTCCAGAGCTCCACTGTTATCTGCTCTGGTTTCTATCTCCATAGCTCCACTATTATCTGCTCTGGTTTCTATCTCCATAGCCCCACTGTTATCTGCTCTGGTTTCTGTCTCCATAGCTCCACTATTATCTGCTCTGGTTTCTGACTCCATAGCCCTACTGTTATCTGATCTGGTTTCTTTCTCCATAGGCCCACTGTTATCTGCTCTGGTTTCTGTCTCCAGAGCTCCACTGTTATCTGCTCTGGTTTCTATCTCCATAGCTCCACTATTATCTGCTCTGGTTTCTATCTCCATAGCCCCACTGTTATCTGCTCTGGTTTCAGACTCCATAGCCCCACTGTTATCTGCTCTGGTTTCTGTCTCCATAGCTCCACTGTTATCTGCTCTGGTTTCTGTCTCCATAGCTCCACTATTATATGCTATGGTTTCAGACTCCATAAACCCGCTGTTATCTGCTTTGGTTTCTGTCTCCATAGCTCCACTGTTATCTGCTCTGGTTTCTGTCTCCATAGCCCCACTGTTAACTGCTCTGGTTTCTGTCTCCATGGCTCCACTATTATATGCTATGGTTTCTGACTCCATAGCTCCCCTGTTATTATTCTCTGGTTTCTGACTTCATGGTCCCACTGTTATCTGCTCTGATTTCTGACTCCATAGCTCCACTGTTATCTGCTCCTTTACCAACAATAAACCTGTATTCTCATACTTTGTCTCCTTTATACTATAATACCTCTAGAATACCACCTAAAAGCAGCAGGCAACAAACTCTGGTTGTTCAGTAGATGTGTGTTTCGGCTGCCTAATAATTATTACTAGAAGTTAAACCCATAGAGCAGGACTCTAAGGGCTTATATTGCCTTCTAGATGCCATCCACAGTTCAACAAAGATCATTGTGTAGAATATGGCTTCTCATCCTGGCTGACAGTGAAAGACCTGTGCACCGTTATTTCATGATACCTCTCCGGTCTCAGTATTTGACCTAGTCTCCTTTCGTGTGTTGTAACTGCAGAGCAGATTGCAGAGCGCTTCATTGTCCTGCAGTACAATTGCCTCATCCAGTTTGGAGCTGTCAGCGGGTTATCGCACCACTTCCCCATCAGACACAATGTCAACAGTGTTCACATCAGGCGATTGGGCTATTATGAACTATCCGTCTGGGTGAGATGCCACACATTGCAGACTGTTAGTAAATCATTTGCCAGCGTGAACCTCTTCTGAGTTTGTTGTGAGAACCTCCTGAAGATAACTTTCAGCCATTTTTATTGAAAGCATCATATGATTTACGGTAAGTTCATAGTTATCACTGGGGTTAAGTTAACATAGGAAAACTAGCTATAAAATCTTTAGATGTAAATATGTCTGTAATAAAGCTTGACATGAAGGGGTTGTCATTGACAATCACTGGTCTCTTGAGTAACTAATCCCTTTAAGTCTTCACAAGTATCTATACACCATATAAATTTACTAAGATTCCTATTGATATCTCCATCCTAACTGGCCTGAATAGTGATCTATGTGCAGCTATGGGAGTTACAACCACTGCAAGGTCTCAGACAAAACATCTAGCAGAAATTGGGAGAGAAATGGTTGTTAGTATCCCTCAGTAGCCCATCCTGATGTTTGTGCCTTCTCCCTCCTCTTCTGCCTCTATTTATGTCTGTGACATAGCCGTACGAGGGCTCATTTTATACGACACAAGTGACCCCATTAATCATACCATACATACTGAAATAGAGGAAATGGTAAAAATAAATTCACATTCCACGATTGTTTTTTGGGTTTTGTTTTGCCTTCATTATGGGTAAAATGACCTGATAAGATGCTTCAGGTTTGTACATTTAGAACAGAAACTGCTTTAAAATCCACATTATTGGGTCTTACATTTATATCTTATTAGTAATCCTTAAAGGAGTTGTCCATTGTCAAGGACAATTTAAACTTAAATGTATGTTTTTTCAGCTTCTTTTTGTAATTGGGCTTCATTAAAAATTGTGCACCCGGTGCTGACTATCTCGACTTACACTACGGCCGCAGGGCGGGAGTGTTGGAGAGGTGTACCCTTCAGAATATGGAAGTCCATATCCTTTATTTGAATAGTTTTGGGGAGGGGAGAAGATGGAAGGGGGAGGGATTTTGTTCTATTGGATTGTTCGGTACGCGGTCACTAGACTGCTTGTTGAGGGGTTACAGGGGGAGTAGGGGCGTGAATTTATGTTGTTACAGCCATCTTGTACAGTATGCTTATTTTTCAGCGATCTACTCGAAACATCCCTGGACATAGCGGGGGTTGACATATCCCATCGACTGTTTCTTGATCATGGTTAATCTATTGTCCTGGAATGTTAAGGGCCTCAGGTCACCCGAGAAACGCTCGATGGTACTCAAACATCTCAAGAGATTGAAACAGATGTGGCTCTCCTACAAGAGACGCATCTTCAAGACTCGGAATTTTTTAGAATGCACAGGTTATGGGTGGGGGCGGTACACGGCTCTGGATCAGTGGGGAGGAAGGCAGGGGTACTGATACTTATCCATAAAAAGTTCCCCTGTACAATTATTTCTGAAACTAAAGATGATGAGGGAAGGTATGTGCGGCTGGTTTTAGATAGCCCGGCGGGACATCTTAGTATCACGAATATATATGCCCCTAACCAGTCGCAAGATGCCTTCTTCTCCCACCTGCAGGAGGAGCTGTTAGGAGATACAGAGCATCTCTGGATCGTGAGAGGGGACTTCAATAGTGTCTTCTTTGGGGGTGAAGACAGGCGACGCGACCAGTTGAATACTGCTTCCACCCCTGACGACCGACCGTTGAGCCCGCTACATACGCTGACGAGGGGACTGGCATTGCATGATGTGTGGCGGATACACCACCCCCTAGACCGGAATTCACTCATTACTCCCATGCCCACGGGTCCTGGTCTCGTATTGATTTCTTTCTACTCAGCAACCACTTATTGGCTAGAGTGGTCAGAGTGGGTATTGAAAATATGGTCATTTCCGACCATAGCCCTGTGGCCCTGGAACTAAGAGACGTGCACATTAGGGGCACTGACTTTATATGGCGCTTTCCATCACATCTTAGAAGGGACGCCAATTTTGACAGACTCCTGGGGGAGTGGTGGTCTGACTTCGTCTTCCACAATGCAGACCATGAGACGGACTCTCGGCTATACTGGGAAACAAGTAAGGTGGTCATGAGGGTAAAATAATGGCATACACCAGCACTCAAAAAAGAAAACATTTCAACAGTTCCATCTAGCTAGTTCAAAGGTAAGAAGCACATATGAGGAATTTAAAAACAACCCTTCACCGCTAACAAAGGAGAAATGGGTGGGAGCAAAGAGAGAGTATGACGTCTGGGCTAAACGAAGGGAACAGTGGAGTAAGGAACAATGGGAGGTAGATCTCTATAAGTATGGAGACAAGGCGGGGAGGATCCTAGCGAACTTGGCCAGGGGTAAAACTAAGCCCACGACGTTTGCCTCTTTGGTGGACTCCGAGGGTAACATCCTTCATGCACCAAAAGATATCAACTCTCATTTAGGCAAATTCTTTGCAAAACTATATACACAGGATACAGTGCAGAATGCAAGGGAGGTGGGAGGGGACTGGCTTGAGAAGGTCTCACTACCTACCATAGCTGAGGACGGCTTGGCCACCTTGAACGCTGAGATTTCCTTGAAAAACCTGAGTGCCCATAAAGCTCCGGGTCCAGATGGTTTTACCGGCGACTATTACAAGTCTTTATGCGACAAGGTGGCTCCTTGCTTAGTCTCTCTTTTCAATGAAATTCTAGCGGGGGCAAGATCTCGAACCACACTAACACGGCACACATTAAATTGTTGCCAAAGGGGAATGTGAGCTCCACTGACCCGGCCGGATATCGCCCCATCTCACTGATAAATCAAGACGTGAAAATTCTGGCCAAGATTATGGCGGACCGTTTGGCGGGGCTACTGCCATCTCTCGTGGGCCCACAACAGGCGGGATTTGTTAGGGGTAGATCGGCGGTGGGTAATATCAGACAAACTATGTTAGTGCTGGATTCAGTGGGGCATCGAGAGAATCTACGTGATGATCGACCGGCATTGGTCTTGTTGGACGCCGAAAAGGGGTTCGACAATGTCAATCTGTCCTGGTTGAACTTAGTATTGGACAAGATAGGCCTACAAGACCCGTTCAGGACATTCCTAAAAACATTATATGAGAACCCGAGCGCTAGAATATGCACCCCCGGTTTTCTGTCCGCCCCTTTCCCTCTGGAAAAGGGAACGCAGCAAGGCTGCCCTCTCTCGCCATTGCTCTTCAATCTGGCCATCGAACCTCTTGCCAGATATTTGAACGGCAATGATTCACACGAGGGCATCAACATTGGAGGGGTGACGGTGAAGTCAGCGCTATTTGCTGATGATGTCATCATCTAGATGAATAGACCGGAGAGGGACTTAAGGGAACTGCTTCAACAACTCACGGTTTTTGGCACATTCTCGGGCTTTATAAGCTCAATAAAGCTAAATGCGAGATCTTGCAACTGGGAAAGACTCGTCGCCGTCCTGGGGAAGGGGGGGCCAGGGGAGGGGCGGAGATGGAGGGCATACAAGTAAAAACTCACCACATCAAATACCTGGGCATCATACTCAGCAGCGACACTAGCCAAATTTACCCCCTGAACTATGGCCCTTTAATTACCAAAATCACGCGGGAATTGGAGAGATGGAGGGACCTGCCGCTGACTCTTCTAGGGAGGTGCCATCTACTTAAGATGGTTAGCTTCGCCAGGTTACTATATCCGCTGCAGACCATACCACTGCTACTGCGAAGGGCGGATGTGTATAGACGCAACACAGCTTTCTCCAGCTTTCTTTGGAGGGGACGGAAGGCCAGAATAGCCAGTCGCACCTTAATGCTCCCAAAACTTGGAGGAGGGCTAAATCTCCCTGACATCAGGGGATATAATTTGGCGTGCTTATTACGTCACGTTATAGACTGGCTCAAAAAGTCCAACAGATACTCTAATTATACCATGGAAGCGGCGCTATGCAGACCCTGGGAACCGGCCAGCTTACTGCACTCGCCATGGCCGGCCATGCCTAAACACCTGAAAAACATGATCATCTATAGGGATACGGCTATGTGCTGGAAAGCGGTTCGAAAGAAGTTAATGATGACCTGGAAAACGTCGAAATACCTTAATCCTTGGGCCCACGCAGGATTCAGATTAGGGCGTGAGAACATCTTATTCGCACCATGGCAAGAAAAGGGGATTCACACATTGGGGGATTTGTTACACAAACCTGACAGAAGGTGGTTAACGGAGTCAGAAGTCTTGGAAAAGTTCCAATTGAGCCCACACCATATCATCCAATACAGGCAGCTACACCATCACGTCCTTCGACACCTTCAAAATGTATCACAGGAATGCAGATTGACTATCTGGGATACCTGGTTGGGAGCGGACCCTCTGACTGTCAATGTATCTTACCTTTATGGTAGTTTACAAGACACGACTCTGGCCTTAAGGGAGGATAACATCTTTCGCGGGTGGCTAAAGTACATACCTCGGACTGATATAGTGGACACGATTCTGAGGGGCTGGGAGGTACTGAGGAAAAATATAATCAGCGAAAAATGGAGGGATGTACAATATAGGATCATACACAGGGCAATCTACGGATTCACCCTACCCCCGAATGCTAGGTTCCCTAATAGACGACGACAATGCCCGAAATGCGGACAACCAAAAACAGATATGGTGCATGGTATATGGCTGTGTGGGGAGGTGCAGAAACTATGGAAGCGGGTGGAAGCCTTAGCGAGGGAGGTGACCGGCAAAACTGTTACATTGGATATGCTTGCCTGGTTGTTTCATTTCCCGGTATCTGGAGTGTGGGAAGGCAAACCTGCTAGAATACTCCATATGCTGGCAATGGTTACTAAAAGGCTAATCCTGAGGGACTGGCTATCTGGGCACAACCCTGGCATGACTGGTATACTCAACGAATTGAAGGCAGTAATGCACGTGGAATGCCTGGAAGCGGCAAGGGATAAAGACGCGTTGACGGGGAAGTTTTTTGAGACTTGGAGAGGGTTCATAACCACCAGGCTATCGTCAGCAGAACTGCACTCAGTAGTCCTACTGTTTGTGCAATCGTCCTGGTATCTGCTGGAGGAGTTACAAGGGTCCTTGGGAAGGCTACGGGTATCCCCTGCTCCAGGCGACTCGGGGCAGGCATAACACTTTTTCCATTTCATTTCTTATGACTGTTAGGAGATGTGACTATGGTGTAGTTTTGGTATTGAATATCGATTATAATCAATGTCCAACCTTGTATGTCTTGGGAGATTGTTGGATGTATTTTCGCTGTAACTATTGATGGCTGGGGGGGATATGGGGGTTGGATTGTTTTTCTTCTTTTCCTTGTTATTAAAAATGAAAACTCCCCAACATCTCAAGGGGCGTTCTACCTTCTTTTTAATGACTCAGATCGCCTCTTCGTTTATTTCCCAAAACAAAACGTTGCGGTTGACCACCCACCCTGGCCCGATGACCCCTATCTTTGGCAATCCTGTATTCCACGTGGACAACAACAGGACTTCCTTTCTAGGAATTCTGAAAACCTCTCACCCTACTATCAAAGACTATCTAGACGCAAATGGACTGCGCCCATTAGACAGCCTGTTCTCTTCAACCCAGCCGCCGGGCGATGCATGGCTACTATACGCCAGACTACATAGTTACATAAAATCTATACCACTACACACACTGACGCGACAGTTGACACCTTTCGAACACATGTGCCTCCAGGGAACACAAACGCCACACACCATCTCGTCACTTTATAGCATATACAGAGATATCATAGACACCAACTCTCCAGATATGCCGCGTTACAGACGTGCATGGGAAAAAGAATTGGGAGGGGACCTTTCCGATCTCCAATGGGAAAAGGCATATATCCTTACGAACAAGGCATCGATGTCAGCTCTGTCACAGGAGCGCAATTTCAAGGTGGTGGCGAGATGGTATAGGTGCCCGGTGATGGTCAAAACAATAAGTCCGGAAGCATCCGACCAATGCTGGAGGTGTCAAAATGCAATTGGCACCTATATACACATCTGGTGGAGCTGCCGCTTAATTGCTCCATTCTGGCAGGAAGTGCGAGACTTATACATTAGAGTCTCGGGCCGCCAGGTCGACTTCAGGGAAGAAGTCGCCTTGCTCAACATGACTTCCATGTCCCCAACCCAATTCAAGAGAGGACTATTACGTCATTTCTTGACAGCGGCCAGGCGCCTAATACCTAGATGGTGGGGCCGCACTAGACCCCCCTCACGCAGCGAACTGGTGGCTGAGATGAATGTTATCTATAGGATGGAAGACCTTCTTTCACAGGCAATGCATACAAACTCAGCTATAACACGGTTCTGTGATCAATGGGCTCCATGGTTACTGTTTAGGGATTCGCCGGAATTAGAAAAATGGATAGCCCAATGATACTGTAACTTCTCCAACACCAGTTACATATTCGGATAGGTAAGGCTCAAGCTCGCAGCATATCCCTCCCCTCCCCACCTTCCCCTTCTTCATTTCCTCTCACTTACTCTTCTGTTCTATCTTTCCTTTCCCTATGGAAATGTGTAAACCCCTATCAACAGAGGAATACAGAAACTGTTACTACTAAGGGAATAATCCCGATATTTGAATTGGTTAAACATGTTGTATTTGACCACCATATAAAGTTTACAGTGTTCTAAAGACTACAATGTTCAAATGGTATAACAAACCGATTGATGTTCCTATCATATGTTACCACACAAAATGGTATTATGAACCTTGTTAAAGAATGTTATGTCTAAACCCATGTTAATACTCAATAAAAACAAATTAAAGGGAACCAACCACCTCAGATGACGTGTATAAGCTGTTAATACATGTCCCTGGACCCTATGTACACCATTGCAGCTATGTTTTTGCTAAGAATATTGATAACAGCAAACCGAAATAAACAGTTTATAAACTTACATGATTTAGTACTTGAGGGCGTCTCCCTCGGGCTTTAGTACGAGAGGGCTGTGTGTTATGCAGCCTGAGTGGCTTTCCTCCCCCTCCCTCTCTGTTTGCAGGACGTCACTGAGAAGACGTGCACGGACGGGAGCTGCCTTGCGTGCCCGCCCACACCAAGATAATATCACGCCCTAATGTGACGTCCTGCAAACAGAGAGGGAGGGGGAGGAAAGCCACTCAAGCTGCTGGAGACACAGCCCTCTCGTACTAAAGCCCGAGGGAGACGCCCTCTCGTACTAAATCATGTAAGTTTATAAACTGTTTATTTCGGTTTGCTGTTATCAATATTCTTAGCAAAAACATAGCTGCAATGGTGTACATAGGGTCCAGGGACATGTATTAACAGCTTATACACGTCATCTGAGGTGGTTGGTTCCCTTTAAAACCAAAAATGAAAACTCAATAAAAATATTTTATAAAAAAAAAAATTGTGCACCATTTGACATCTATAGACTCTGCGTTGCATTTTCGGTTTCTAGCTGCTGAATGAGGTAACTGAGAAGCCATCAGGGAGCTCATTCTGATAGTCCAGTAGAGAAATTTCAATAACCTTTATCTGTCTTTTTTTCTGATTTCAGCCTAATCAGACCACCAAGTTGACTTTGCAGTAAAACTGTAATATATATAATTAATCCAAATTGCAAAACAGATTGTTAGCTTCAAATATATGTATCTAAGTAAACAAAATGTCCCCAAAGGTGGACAACCCGTTCACGTATTCTAGTGCCTAAAGTTATCAATAATGAGGTGCATCTTACTAATATGTCCACCTTCTATGTATAGTGACCACTACAAGAATCCAGCCAGACCTGAGGAATCAAAGTACAAAACAGTCTTCCTTGAGGAAAGGTTTTGAGAAGCCCAGTCACCCATTGAACAGACAAACAAAGGGCAGAGGATTCCACAACACCCCGAAAATTCGGAACTATAACATACGAGACTGATTACTGATTTAAGAATGAATTTTACTCTACATTTGGCCATCTCTAGCAGGTCCATATAGATTGAGTGGAGAAAAGATACATGGGCCTGTGCTACATTCAGGCTCTGTGCAGGCTCAGTGCTCGAGCCCTCATTGATCAGTAAAGTTTCTCATCCTAACTTAACTCGGTGGAAACCTTTTCGGTTAAGGACATGTCTTCCCTCCAGGCATCACTATTGTAAGCTCTGTATGAGCACTTTGCATAAAATATTCTTCTCTTTTGGATCTTTAATCATGGTCTCATGTACCCCTTGATCTGTAGGGGCGGGTGTGATTGTGATTGTTTTGGTTTATCTGTATGATTATAGTTTGCCTAAAGGGACCCTGTGACATTGTACACGCTGTCTGATCTGTGGACAGCACGGTGCAGAGAAGGAGAAGCTGAGCAGAATGATATGTAGGGTTGTGGGAAAAGATCCAGTATGACTTGTAATTTAGTCACTGAAATCCCTGGTGTCTGTGTACATGAGTCCAGTGGGTGGTCCTACTAGTGATTGACAGCTATCTGCATGTACAGTCATACAGGGAAGACTATCCACCACTGACTAGGATCACCCACTGGACTCAGATGTATACTGACACCAGGGAATTCATTGAGTTGTAAGTATGTACGTTTTGCTGAATCTTTTCCCACAACAATAAGTATCAATCTGATCAGTTCCTCTGGCTCTATAACATGCTGCCTGAGACCATTCTAAACATAGCAGGTTCCTGTGGCACATTTTTAATTCCAGCTGTCTCCCAATCACATGGACCAGCACATCTGCAGAACAGCCAGCTTATTTGATGACTTCTCCTGGCGCATGCGGGTGCAGTTCAGTCATGCACTGGTACCAGTTGGCACGAACAATGTGTTCTCATCCATCATAACTTCATTTCATAGCTGTATGAGGCCTTGTTTTTCAAGGGATTAGTAGTAGAGATGCTATTTATACTTTTTGGCTTTGTGCTCACTGAGCATTTATGCTGCTTCTTTTTTTTTTTGCTATGTTCCTGCAGCAAAAACGCAGCACCCACAGATTTAACATTAAAGTCAATGTGACTTTCAAAAAGCTGTGCCCACATGTGCGTTTGTGCTGCAGAAATCGACTGCATTTAGGACAGCTCCTGTCAATTAACATGCCTGTTTTTGGGCTGCTTTTTCCCCATAAACTTCATTATAATCCCCCTAAAAATACTACAGATTGGTATTCCCACAGTCTCTGATGATTTTTCCTTCAATTTCCACAGCACAAATGCTGCAATACTCACCCTCCCCGGCTAGTCCACGGCAATCCCCAGTGATTCTTCCTCCGTGCATCGGCACGAGCTGTGTGTGTCGTCCTTCCGGGACCTGCACCATGTGACTGGTCATATGACTCAGGCTGTCACATGGTGTGCAGGCCCTGGAAGGACGATACACACAGCTTATGCCATGTGTGCCTGTTTGTCTGTGTCCTTATTTGTGCTGCATTTGTAATGTCCACAAATGCAATATGTTTGTGCTGCTTTTGTTTTTACACAGCTGACAAACACAGCACAAAAAATACGTCCAGTGGGCACATAGATTTATACATTATCACTTATTTTTTTCTTATTTTTAATTGTCTACATGCTTTTATACATTTATTGTACATGATGTTTGAAGTCTAGCAATACCAAATATGTGTTGTTATATGTTTTAAAAATGCTTTTTAATAAAGTTTATTTTATGTATTAAAAGTGTTTTTTATTTTATTGCCTTGGTTTAAAAAAAAAAAAAATCCCATCATGGTATTTAAAATTATATTTTTCAGTTTTAACTATAATGTACTGACTTAGTGTATGTCTATACTTGAATATGCCCTAGCAAATGGACAGCTATACAACAAGCTTTTGGTCTGTCTGCGCTGTCCGCCATGTAACATACCAGCCCATATGGCAGGTCCTTCTCTAATGGCCGCTTTACACGTCCCGATATCGTCCCAATATTGGATACAACGGCACGGGAGCGTGCACTTTTTTGGCAGTAATCCAAGATCGCATAGGAGATGTCACACAGGGAGATATCGGCAGGCAACACAACTGCGATGTATACGCCCCCTTGTACGAGCGACCCAGGAACGACCATTTAACATGGGAGTGAATAGGGGAAGTTGTGCTCCAAGTCGGTGTTGGGCTTTCACACAGAACGATCCTGCCAGATCGTCCATCCAATATCGGGCAGTTGGAGAGCCTGCACAATTCTTCCCCGATATCGGTTTGGCATCGTTCTTGCATCGAATTGGTCATTTACACCACACAACGCACGAACGATATTGGGGCCAACGCACGAAACACGTGACTTTTTATCGAAGTTGGACAACGATATCGGGACGTGTAAAGCGGCCATTAGTCTCTACCTTTAACCCCACTGATCGCGGAATTACACTAGGGCTGCGGCTATGTATGATAGCCAATGCCTGTGATCATGATGAGTATCTTTGCCAAGAGTCAGCAGCTGCCATTAAAGAAGCTTCCCAGTAAGTTTTTATTTATTAAATGTGTATATATGTGCATATAATGTAGTATGAGTGTATTAATATACTCACCTACCGCTGCTCTCTCGGGTGTCCAACACATTTTGTGCTGCTTATCACCTCAATTAGGACAATCCAGGTCTCTGCACACTCTACACATATGTGTGAACTGGAAGTCGCTCTTACATGTGAGCCTATAGATCCTCGTTCTGACCATTCATACACTTACATTGTATGTCTGGTGTCACACGAGTGTATAAAAAAATCCAGAAAAGTGGGGCGTGTGCTGATCGTTTTCTGACTCTGCAACTAATAATCTTTACAGATCCATTTACATTTTCCCATCTTACAGAAATGGAATGTATCCGTCTGACGCCACACTAATGGTCCTTATAGCATCTGATTTTTCTCGTGCACTGTTCTGATTTTAAGAGTCAAATCTCAGGATGCTGTGTTTTTTTCTCATGCCAAATACAGCTGAGAAACCCAACAGATCTGCACTGCCTCATTGAATAACATTGACCTAAGATCTATCCCTTTTTTATTAGATTGCACTATACCGATTTATACACCGGTTTGAGCGAGCCCTAAAAGCCATTTCTGGGTCATGCAGAGTACTACATGACCTGGGGAGTCTGCAAAGTGGTGACATCGCTGAGATGCAGAGAAAAACGTTGATGGACACTAAAGAGAAAGGCGGTAGGGGAGTATATTATCACACTCGCACTACATTACATGCACAGATTTACTGAATAAAAAATGTAATGAGAGAGCTCTAAAGACGTTTTCCAGTACTAATGTGATTCACTTTCTTTTGTCCTAACTCCTACTAACTAGTACGGTACTTGCCCAATATACTTCTGCTACCTACCTTGCTCCTCTAAGGGGCTCGTAAATACCTTTGCTGTAGCTTTGATCTTCTAGGCTGCAGACTGGAATCAGACCAACTGAGCAGGGCATGTCACTCATGGTGGCCGGGCTGCTTCACTGTGATTGACAAGAGTCTATTATTGCATGCCCAGATCAGACTTCACTTTCCTCTTCACCCCCACCAGTGACGTGCTCTGCTCAGTTGGTCCGAATCTGGTCTCCAGACCAGAAAGATCAAAGCTGGAACAACAATAAAGGTATTTACTATACAGGAGCAGAGTGGGTAATAGAAGTATATTGGGAAAACAATAGTTAGGCTTAATTAGGATAGAATAAAAGAAGTCACATCAATAATGGAAAACCTCTTTAATGGCAAAACTACACATCATGTACCTGAATCAGTTAATGAAGCATTAGTAATTATGACCCTCTTGTAGGTAATATCTGGTATTCGGCTCAGTCCTGAAATGCAGTACTATTGTAGCCCTTACAGCAAGGTGGCGCTGTTTTAGAGAAAAGTAAGCAAACTTTTTTAACCCCTGTACAACTCCTTTGAAAGGCCTCACTGATAATAAAGTGAATTATTGTAAAGTTCATTATCATTCCTGTATATTGAAAAGCTAACACGTCGCATGACAGGAGCAGAGCTTGTAGTTACTATAGAAATAGTGTGGTAAATGTGGATTATTAGTTTAGCTGAGCCAAGACCTTTCTTCCCATACCAATCAAGTATTCGCTGCACTACTGTTAATGACCTCTAGCGATCCAGTCCATATAGCAAAGTACTGTATTCAGTGCTGGCCCCTATGAATGAAGGACTTGTAAAATGAGGGGAGCTATGTCTGAGAACAAGAACACAGAGACGGATCCCTGCTTGGCATCACTGGACAAGTGATTCTGTTCTGGAAGACATCTGGGAATCCTGCCAAGGTTGCTCTGTGTTCCCATGGACTGTAAGCTCCAGTATGAATGAGGGTCCTCTTTCAGTGCTCGTCAGCTTGGTTTAAGTTGTGGCATCTTGGTCTGCCTACTGGGACTGCTTTTAAAGTAAAAAGATTCCAGCCCTGTGCCAGGATAACTGCCATGTACCTGGCTCCTGCTGCCATGATCACAGTCATTGGAGCACATTTCTTAATAGTTTTGCACAAAAAACTCATGAAAGAGCAAAATGTATTTATAAGGGCACACCCTGCATAAGACATTTGGATATAGGGCATGCTTTACTTAGGGTGCCTTCACATTAGCGTTTGGCGCCGCAGCGTATGCTGCGTTCCCATACGCATTCAAACGCATGCGCACTGCGTTCCTATGTTTAACATAGGAACGCATGGTGCCTGCGTTTGCTGCGTTCGGGTGCGGATGCGGACGATATCTGCTCCTTCCGGTGTCCAGCATCCGCACCCGGGACGCAGCATGTTGCATTTTTTGTGCGTTTGGGGATCTTGGAAGATCAGCAAGCGTCCCCAAGCGTACAAAAAATGCATTGCCGTCAATGGGTCCGCAGTGTTCTGCGCTTGACAGCGCGGGAGAACGCTGCGGACCCATTGAAAAATCTCCCGGTGGCCGCCGGTGATGTCACAGGAGCTCACCGACGGCCACCGGGAGATCAGCTGACCCTCTGCTGTCCTCCTTCTCCCCGCCGCCTGTAATCTCCTAGCGATGTCGGCGGGGAGAACAGCTGATCTGACAGCTGTTTGAATCTTCCCGCGCCGACATCTCCTCACAGTGTCGGCGCGGGAAGATTCAAACAGCTCTCAGATCAGCTGTTTCTCCGCCCGCCGACAGTCCCGGAGGTTACCGGCGGCCGGGGGGCGGAGATCTCCGGCGCTGATCTCCGCCCCCGGCCCGCCCCCGGACAGTGCCGATTGGCTGCCGGGCTCCATAGTGATGTGTCCGCAGGCGGACATTATCCGCTGCGGACACATCATTTGGAGCCTGCTTCTGACAGCGTTTGTGTCTGCATGCCATCAGCATGCAGACACAAACGCTAATGTGAAGGCAGCCTTACATAGTTTCCCACATTTGTGCAAGCAACGTTTGTTGTAGCCTGCCCTGTCTTGGCCCAACCGCACCCATAACCGCTCATTTGTGAGGGTGGTTTGTATGAACCCCATCCTTTATGGCCACGAGTGGTGAAAATTTGCCATAATCGTTATGAAAATCAGGAATACTGGTGTAATATCACCATATACCCTACACCACCACAGGCATGTCATAGGTGCATCAATTATAGTGATGTTGAACTAGCCTAAAAAATATAAATATGCTATTTTTAATTTTTTTTTTTAAATTATGGTATTGAAACAAAATCTGCAGTATGCCTATGATAAACAGCACTTACCTTATTAGTTACAGTGTGGGCCAAGCTTAGGAGTCCTGTCAATATGTCCTGGAGTCCTCCTTATTCAGGAGCTGCAGTTTCGTCCACCCATCTACAGCTGATAGATAGCTTTCTCCTGTAAGTGAGGAAGGTTATATCCGTGGTGGGTAGGGATGATCCCTAAATGTGGAGGATCCTGACACACAACACGGTGTCTATGGGGTGGTCTGTGAGATAACATGTTGTATACAGATCACCACCATCCCGATTGAACCTCATCGGTAACTTTCTTTATCCTCAGTGTATGGTGTATGTTCTGGTACTTTTGTATCATACAAACACCAGTTATGCTGAGATGTCATACAGAGCCATGCTAAGATAAATACACTTTATTAATCCCTAGGGAAATTGTGGTATCACAGCAGCAGAACATAGACATGAAATACAATATAACAGCAGACAATTGACAGTGGAGTCTTATACATTCCTAATCATGACAAGTCAGTACAATATACCATTAGAACATCAATAATACACCAGTCACTTGGAGGGTGTCACACTTAGGTAGTTGTTGTACATTCCCATAGCAGTTGGTGCAATCTATTTCCTATATTTTGTCTTCTTACACCTTAGTAGGATTAGATGATTGCTGAAGGCGCTCCTCTGTCTCATGAGCAGCTCATGTAATGGGTGCACATTATTGTTCATTATTGCCATACATTTCTTCAGTTCTTTTCTCCACTTCCTCCTCAAAATGTTGACATGGCGGCCAACAGCTGAGCTTCCATTCCCCAGCATATGATAGCAAAAAAAAGATGGCACTTGCCACTACAGACCGGGAGAACATGTCTAACATTTTGCTGCACACAGTACACAACCTTAGTTTCTACAGAAAGTCCTGTAGACTCTCTCTATATGGCACCTCCAGTCCAGTGTGCTATTCAGGTAGATGTTCTTTAAGCTTCACTCACCACCTCCCTGAAAGTATTGTAATGCTAGTACTGAAAAAGTGACAGCCATTGTGGATGTGGAAGTGACAGTGGATTATTTCACAAATAGTAGACACAATGGATTAGACACTTCGCAATATGTATGAAAAATATACACCTTTATATATTTTTTATTTCTCAAACTTCAGATTTGTTACGTATGACTTTTGGCTACAAATGTGTGAAACTCTAGTGGTGATGCAGTGATTAAAACTTCCGCTAGATGGCAACATAAGATGTAATGTAGTCCTATAGCTTGGATCCACCGCATCCGGCTGCTAACAGGGAAGATGCAATGTGGCTGTGTTGAATAGGATAATGTAGCCCTGTTGTGCAAAAACATCAAACATGTCAAGCCACTTGGGCAGACCACCGTGTTGGGCACATCTGAAAAAGGTGACTACTACCAGGACAATGACAGACAGTCTCCAAAGTGACCCTGCTGTCTTCATTGAAGTAAATGGTTATGTCAGGCTTCTTATGGAAATTCAGTTTTTTGAGGATTTTGCCAGAAACCCTGACCTAATGTAGTGCTCAGCAGAAAGTACGAGGGTATGAGGGTGAACCTAGCACTACTTATGCTTTCTACTGTATACTGCTGCAGGGTAAAATATACCAAAGCCTAAAGTCTACTGGCACTTCTACAAAACTCGACAAACCCTCTGTCAGACTGAGCCAATATAATAGAGTGTAGTCATCTTTTAAAGGGAACCTGAGAGTTGATATTTGCTGCTTGGTACATGGGCAGCTTGTGTCAGGCTCTGTCTATATTTTTGTTCTTTGAAATGCCACAGTTTCAGAGAACAATACAGTTTAAAAGCCTCCGATTGAGTGGCTTGGGAGACTATTTGGAGAAGCGGCTCCCCGACGTCTTCTCTCAACTGCCTTACAGTGACAGCTGTATAGGGAGAGACCTGTCAATCAGGGCAGCACTGGATGGGGAGCAGCCGCTGGTTACCTGCCTGTATGAATAGCCTAGTATGCAGCTTTCAAACAGTTTTTCTCTGAAAAGGCACAGAGTTCCAAAGTCAAACTTATCAGGCAACATATATCAACTGTCAGGTTCCCTTTAAATACTTCAGTAGCCAACCAGTTATGCCATGTTTTGTGAACCTAAGTAGGTTGGACGAAACAGTAGACGCTTTGCATACTGAAACTGCCCGTCCTGCCAAATGACATACATACAGTACATATTATGTACAAAAACTACTGAAAAAAAGCAACACCCATCTATAAGGTTTTTTATTTATCATATAAAAAACGTTTTTGCACTTTTTATAACTTTCAGGGTGCAGTTGGGCCCATGGGGCGCCGTTTATCTAGTGGTGCAGAAGCATCGTACTGGGTGGCCCATTGGTTAGGTGGCAGAGCCAGTGGGTAGCTTTCAGACACTCTGCATCATTTGTATCAGTGTGAATGGTGTCCTAAGCAAGCCCATTATGTGCATGGCAGGTCGCCTCCCACATTCTGTTGTAGGTTGAGGTGATATATCAGCCTGCACTTGGTGCTTGCTTTACATAGTGGGGCTGACTGCATCCTGCAAGTGCAGTGTTGGTTTTTGATTTTGGCATTAATGGTAAGTTTTTCTGATGCTGCTTTTTTCAGTAGTTTTTATACATAATTTGTTGGGACTCATGAGCATGGGGATCCGTGACGTGAATCATGAGCTTAAGTGTCTTGGGCAATGCATGAACCAATACCCCATCTATAAGGTTTTTTATTTATCATATAAAAAACTTTTTTGCACTTTTTTATCATTTTCGGGGTGCAGCTGGGCCCCATGGGACGCCGTTCATCTAGTGGTGCAGAAGCATCGTACTGGGCGGCCCATTGGTTAGGTGGCAGAGCCAGTGGGTAGCTTTCAGACACTCTGCATCATTTGTATCAGTGTGAATGGTGTCCTAAGCAAGCCCATTATGTGCATGGCAGGTTGTCTCCCACATTCTGTTGTAGGTAGAGGTGATGTTTATCAGCCTGCACCTGGTGCTTGCTTTACATAGTGGGGTCTGACCAACCTGCAAGTGCAATGTTGGTTTTTGATTTTGGCATTAATGGTAAGTTGTACATACAGTACATAGTCACACTTTCTATGCTATATTGAAAGTTATAACTTAATGGAGTTGTCCATAACTAGACAAACTTTTTTCGATTTTCTTAATTTGCCTAGTGATAAAAACAGGAAATTCTGGTTTGTTGTGCAGTGCTTCCAGATTATGCACAGGATACTCTGTATATTTTGAAAGTATCTAATTATTCCATGTACATACAACGCGTTTTGGCTAGACATATAAAAATAGCCTTCATCAGGTAAAGTCCTGACTGACTCTGGGACACAGCATTCAGACCAGAGGAACGGCGCTGGTCCAAAAGAAAAATATACCGTATTTTTCGCTTTATAAGACGCACCTGATTATAAGACGCACCCCCAAATTTGGTGAAGCAAAAGAGAAAAAAATTATTTTTAATGTTAAATGGGGTCCGTCTTATAATGTCAGTGTCCGTCTTACAAATCATATGGGGTATATGTCTCTTATAGCCCCCTCTTCCTGGTACATGGTCCTCATCCTGGGATATAGCTCCCCCATACTAGATATGGCCCCCTTATTCTGGTTATGGCTGGCACACATCCCCCAGGGCTGACATACGTCCCCCGGGGCTCTCACACACCCACTAGGGCTGGCACATGCCCCCCAGGGCTGGCACCTCCGCCCCAGAGCTGGCACATGCCCCCCAGGGCTGGCACACGTCCCCCAGGGCAGGCACACTTCCCCCTGGGCAGGCACACGTCCCCCTGGGCAGGCACACGCCCCCCTGGGCTGGCACATGCCACCCAGGGCTGGCACCTCCGCCCCAGAGCTGGCACATGCCCCCCAGGGCTGGCACATGCCCCCCAGGGCAGGCACACATCCCCCTGGGCTGGCACACTTGTCCCCCAGGGCTGGCACACTTGTCCCCCAGGACTGGCACACTTGTCCCCCAGGGCTGGCACACTTGTCCCCCAGGGCTGGCACACTGGTCCCCCAGGGCTGGCACACTTGTCCCCCAGGACTGGCACACTTGTCCCCCAGGGCTGGCACACTTGTCCCCCAGGGCTGGCACACTTGTCCCCCAGGACTGGTACACTTGTCCCCCAGGGCTGGCACACTTGTCCCCCAGGGCTGGCACACTTGTCCCCCAGGGCTGGCACACTTGTCCCCCAGGGCTGGCACACTGGTCCCCCAGGGCTGGCACATGGCCCCCCTTGCTGCTGTTCAGAAAATAACAAACATTTTATACTTACCTCTCCAGCGCTTGCCTCAGTCTTCAGTGCCTTTCTCCCTGACTGCAGAAATCTCCCTCCGAGGTCCCGGAGAAGCCGGTCATGTGATCGGGTGCACACTGATGACATCACCGCACTGCAGTCATCAGTGTGCGACCGATCACATGACCGGCTTCTCCGGGACCTCGGAGGGAGATTTCTGCAGTCAGGGAGAAAGGCACTGAAGACTGAGGCAAGCGCTGGAGAGGTAAGTATAAAATGTTTGTTATTTTTTGCACAGCAGCAAGGGGGGCCATGTACCAGGATGGGGGGGACTGCAGGAACATTTAATATGCCCTGCACCCCTGTCCATACCTCGGTGCTAGCTTCAGCACCGAGGTGATGGACAGCGGCAGTGCAGTGAATATTAAATGAGTTAATGAGCGGGGGTCACGTGACCTCCCGCTGCCTCCTACAGCCCGCAGCCTGCCCGCCCCAGCCGCCGGACACACTCTAGAGCTGCCCCCACTCTCCCCTGCACCGTATGTTCGCTTTTTAAGACGCACCCCCCACTTTTCCCCAAAATTTGGGGAACAAAAGTGCGTCTTAAAAAGCGAAAAATACGGTATATTTTTTTACTTCACTAGGTATATTAGGTAGATATAAAGCTCCTTGGCCTAGATCCAGAATCTGTAATAAAGCTGTCTCCTAAGATGTGCGAAATTAATACTTATATCATCTTACATGACACTACGGCCTTTGGCACGAGGCACCAGGTGTGCCTGGTATCTCTGCCTCAATACTGCTAGACAGTTAAAGGGAACCAGTCAGCAGATTTTTCCCATGTAAAGTGCAACCACCACCAGGAAATCCTTATATACAGCATTCTAGAGTACAATATGTGTCACCAAAAGGGCGGTCCTGCACAAAGTGCTGTAATGCGCATGTGCAGGGAAAGACCAAAAAGCACATGGGCGCTGCAACACTTTGCTCAGGCCTTGACAGGGCAGGGAGAAATGCACCTGCGCAGGAGCACGATGGAGGACACTGTGGATGACATAGGACGTATCATGCACACAAAGCTAGAAGAGAGGAGGCATCAGATCAAAATCGGCGACACCCATCAGACCAAAAGATCTACTTGGGAACTTATATAGACAAAAACTAATGAGCCATGCACACAGTGAACACGTCTGTAGGACAGTGTTCACACCACCAAAAGACTGAATCACACAAAACAGTCAAACGTGTAAAAATTCTCTGTTGTAAAAAAAAAACTGTGAAAAGCAAGTGCTGCAGAAAAAGTAGTAAAAAACAGGATATTTAGTTGATACGTTTTTTGCAAAAAATGTATACTAAGGCGCTCTACCACTTCAAGGTAACCCGTATCAGAGCAGTCCCTATTAGTGATGAGCGAGCACTAAAATGCTCGGGTGCTCGATGCTCGGGTTGAGCATCTCGAGATGCTCGGGTGCTCAACCGAGCACCGAGCCCAATGTAAGTCAATTAGTGACAGGCTCCGCCCACAGACTTTTTCAAATCGTCGCAGCATACAACACCTTGCTGTGCCCCCCAGAGGGACCCTAACAGTCAATCTGCTCTCTGTGAGGTGCCAGCTCATTGTGTGCACTGAAGGGAGCTATGTATTTGTGTCAGAGCGATAATTAATAGTGAAACCTCCAAGCATCTCGGCGGTACTCGGTGCTCGCCGAGCATCCCGAGTACCGGGATACTCGTGCGAGTAACGAGTAGCGCCGAGCATGCTTGCTCATCACTAGTCCCTATCTGATGTATTTAATACCTGACCATGTGTATTGGTACCTAAATGAGCAGGATCCAGACAGGTCCAATGTCTGACTTGGACTGACTGCAGAAGACGGCTTTTTATGTGCAGGGCTCAAGGGGAGGGGTGGGAGACTCCACTTTCTTGCAGAAACAAGAAACAATTTAGAAAAAAGCTAATGAGCCATGCACACAGTGAACACGTCTGTAGGACAGAGTTCACACCACCAAATGACTGAAACACAAAAAACAGTCAAACAAACATGTAAAATACTCTGTTGTAAAAAAAACAACTTATATACAGGACTTATATACAGAATTCTAGAGTGCTGTATATAAGGGTTTTATTGGTGGTAAGTACAGTTTACAAGGGAAAAACCTGGTGAAAGGTTCCCTATAACTACATGTATGGACTATGAAAAACGTTTTAGTCATGGGTTGGAGAAATGCTACAAAGTGAGACTACTTTCAACCACAGAAATGTTAATTGTTTATTTTTATCAATTAAAATGAAAAGTTAATGCACAGAAGAAAAATCTAAAGGCCCGTTACACGGTACAATATCGTGAACGATATCGCTGAAACATCACGGGTTTGGAGTCGTTCAAGCAACATCGTTACTACTTTGTTGCGTATAACACCTAGATTCAATTACGATAAATCGTTGGATCGTTGATCACAGATTTGAGAACATGTTCTCAAATCACACGATGAACAATCAGCCAACCTGCTGCATCGTTGTGTGTGACACAGCGATAACGATGTCGTTAACGACTTCGCCTATTCACATCAGTGAACAAGTATCGTTCGCTGGGTTGTGCGAAAGATAGCTGCTCACTACATCATTGGTGCATCGTCCACGATATCTAGACGTCTGACAGCTCACCAACGATGTCCTAACGACCGATCGCCCCCGAGATCGTTAGTGATATCATTTCAACATTGAAGCGTGTAATGGTACCTTAAGTCAAATCAATATTTAGTGAGACCACCCTTTGCCTTCAGGACAGCATTAATTCATCTAGATACACTTGTGCACAGTTTTGAAGGAACTCCGCAAGGAGGTTATTCCCAACATCTTGGAGAACTAACCACAGATCTGTGGATGTAGGCTTGTGCAAATCATTCTGTCTCTTCATGTCATCTGAGATAGACTTATGGTACCTTTACACGCCGCGACGGCAGGCTGGATACATCCCGCTACAGGCTACAAATGTAGCTTGTAGCGCCAATGTAGCCCGTCGTAGCGGCGTCTGAAGACGTGACGCTGCAGCCGGCAACAGATACATCTGTTTCCTAGGTCTGCTCGAAAACTGATGGCTACAACGCCGATGGTAGCGAGCTGTATCGGCGTGTAAAGAGGCAACGGAAGGGAACTCTGGACACCCGGGGCTGTAGCTGCAATGTAGCTAAGGCGTGACCCAGGCTCCGGGATACCGCGCCCCATCACCGATCATTGGAGGAAGCTCCTGCATGACGATTGGTAGTCGCTGCCTAGGGCGGCATATTTAAGGAGCTGACCAGTCACACTACACAATCGCTCGAGCGTGCTGGATGTCTCAGCCTCCTGCGATGCCTGGCCAATCATGATGATATTGCGCTGTCCTATCATCGTACGGACGGCTCGTAATCCAAGATTGTGGCACGCCTATGTGCTGTCCCTGCTGTACCAGGTCCGCCCATATTAGCTTATTGTAGCGCTGTGTAAACGTGGTACGCTAAGCTACAGCTGGCTACTTGACACACCCGGCGATGTAGCTAGCTATAGATGTAGCGTGGCGTAGCGCACCTTGTCGCGGCGTGTAAAGGAGATGCGTTGACCGTTTGTAGCCGTTTGAGCGTGCTCGTGCACGTGAAGTAGCGGGATGTATCCAGCCTGCCGTCGCGGCGTGTAAAGGTACCTTTAGTTATACAGAGATCAGGGCTCTGTGGTGGCCAAATCATCACTTCTCCTGGTCTCCTTGTTCTTATTTGTAGATACTGTTCTTAATGACATTGATTGTATGTTTGGGGTCTTTCTGGGTGCAGGACGACAGGCACAAGTAAGAGGCAGACTCAAGGTTTTGTAGTTTTCTCAGTCCTTTTACTGGAGCAGGTGTAGTAATAACTGGCCACAGAGTCTTTGAGAGCAACTCGGGGTTTCTTCCCATCTGGTTGGGTCTTTTGCTCCCTTACTGTGCTCAGTGTATTGGCTCCTGCAACGGCATAACCTGGGCTGCCAGCCCCATCTCTTCATGCGAGGTACCGGTATGACAGTTCTCAACTCGAGTCCTTTCTTTCTACCCTGTTCCCGAGTGTCAGCTTCTGAACTCTCTATGTTGCTGTGTCTGTGGGTACAGTGTGGCTAAGGAATCTGGAATCTCCACCTTCCGGTGTTGACTGCCGTGATGGGAGACCCTGCACAGTCTCGGACTCCGGTGTCCGTTCTTTGAGCCTTTCCTCTGGGGTGAGCATGGGGTTGCTCAACCTCCCAGGTGTGTACTCACTTCTCTCCTCAGACCCTATCTTTGGCCTGGAACTTAGCTAGCGACCTTGGGGTGAGCTTAGCACGGCTCTTTTACACCCAGGTCCTCTTCACAGTCCTGCCAGGAACTGCACTAACTAGCCCCTTTCCCAGACCAGAATTTATAGGGAAGCTCACCCTGAACCCGGGCTTGGTCTCCCCCTTCTGGCCTGGAGGTGTAAGTGTTGTGTGTGTTTTGCCTGATGAGAAGACCCTTTTGTTGCTCTCTCGTGACACCATCACCCGGGGGCTGTGATGACACTGTGGCACTTTGACCCAGGGGTGCCACATATTTCTTTGCCTGATATCAGAATAGCCTCCCAGAGCTGCTGTTTTGAAGTGAACTACCTCCCACCCTCATAGACCTTTTGCTTGATTATAGTCCAAAGGTTCTCTATAGGGTTGGGGTCAGGGGAAGATGGTGGCCACACCATGAGTTTATCTCCTTTTATGCCCACAGCAGCCAATGACACAGAGTTATTTTTTGCAGCATGAGATGGTGCATTGTCATGCATCAAGATGATTTTGCTCCTGAAGGTACGTTTTTGCTTTTTGTACAATGGAATCAAATTAGCAGTCAGAAACTCTATATACTTTCTAGAGGTCATTTTCACACCTTCAGGAACCTTAAAGGGGCCTACCAGCTATTTCCCAATGATTCAGGCCCAAAACATGTCTCCTCCACCTCCTTGCTGACGTCGCAGCCTTGTTGGGACATGGTGGCCATCCACCAACCATCCACTACTCCATCCATCTGACCCATCCAGGGTTGCTCGGCACTCATCAGTAAACAAGACTGTTTGATAATTAGTCTTCATGTATGTCTGGGCCCACTGCAACCGTTTCTGCTTGTGAGCACAGCAAGCCTTTGACGGATCCTACACCTTGAGGTTTGAGGGACTTCAGAGGCAACAGCAGCTTCAATTATCTGTTTGCTGGTTTGTAAGGCCTTTTTAGCAGCTGCTCTCTTAATCCGACAAACTTGCCTGGCAGAAACCTTCCTCATTCTGCCTTTATCTGCACAAACACATCTGGACTCAGAATCAGCCACAAATCTCTTCACGATACGATGATCACGCTTACGTTTTTGTGCAATATCTAATGTTTTAATCCCTTGTCCAAGGCATTGCACTATTTGTTGCTTTTCGGCAGTAGAGAGACCCTTTTTCTTTCCCATGTTACTTGAAAACTGTGGCCTGCTTAATATTGTTAAACACCCAGTTTTCCTTTTATTGGGCTCACCTGCCAAACTAATTATCACAGGTATCTGAGATTGATTTCAGCGATCCAAATAACTCTGAGACACAATACCATCAATGGGTTTCATTGACAATAACAAAACAAAACCCTATATGACACTTAAACCAATTTGCATAATAATTTTGAACATGGTGTATGTAATAACAATCGTAGTGATAGTAACTCAGCAGGGACGCACATAATGGGCACTCCACCAATCAAATAAAAAATGAGAGTGTTGAACATTAAGTGGGGTCACTGCCCATAGATGCAGTCACAGGAGGACATACCTCTTAACATTTAAAGACAAAAAGAGAAAAGGCATTATTGAGGCATTTATCATTCATTATGCCCCAACTGAACCCCATTAGTGTCCTTACCCGCTATGATACTCCTTCCATGACCTCATAGAGTATGATGCCCCCTAAAATGTCCATCCCAAACACTGTATGATGTCACCTCAGTGAATTCCTCAGAAGTGTCCCCCCACACACAATATCATGAGCCCACAATGCCCCGAGCAGTTTAATACCCACAACTCTCCAACAGAGTATGATGCCTCTACAGTGCCACTCATACAGTATGATGTCCCCATCTCAGTATCCTGGCCCCAGAGTACCCCCACATCGTATGCCCCCAGAACTCCCCATGTAGTATCATCGCCTGACCCCACACACTATGGTAGCCATAACAGTGACACAGAGCATGATGACCCCCCCCCCCCCCCCCACATCCCTTCCAAACTGTATAATGAGCCCTACAATTACAGACTGGCAAGATAAAAAGAAAAAAACTCCCCATCCCGCCCTGTTCCATGGATGTGCTGTTCTAGACTGACACACTCCATGATCCACCATAGTATTCAGTTGTATTTGCATTCTGAGGATTTGCATTGGACATCCCTAACTCACAGGTCCTATGGCATAACTCAACATGTACTAGTTACATATTGTTGATTTTATCAATATATTAGGTAATTGCTATGTATGTAAGTAATGATATCTACTATTAATCGTTGTGGTCTGTGTTTTTCCTTTGTGCCAGTGTCATCTTGGTTTCTGCATTTATAGGTGGCGTGTGTACTGCTGACGGATATTTGATCTCCATTGTCCTGTTCACTATACAACACCATATGCAGATCGGTAACACTTGTTAGCTGCTTAGAAACCAAACAGAAGCCATATGTGATAGTTCTTTAGCAGCCACAGTGTATACAGGAGGATTCTGCTGTCTACTGGCATGGTCAAAAAGTATGAACCAATGGTCTGCATAAACATTAACAGGGACATGTTGGACAAGCCAGTTTCATTTTGGAAGAAGGTCCCGTGGACTGATGAAACAAAGATTGAGTTGTTTGGTCATACAACAAGTAGTATGCATGGCGCCACAAAAACACAGCATTCCAAGAAAAACACTTGCTACCCACTGTCAAATTTGGGGGAGGGTCCATCATGCTTTGGGGCTGTGTGGCCAATGACGGCACCGAGAATCTTGTTAAAGTTGAAGGTCGCATGGATTCCACTCAGTATCAGCAGATTCTTGAGAATAATGTTCAAGAATCAGTGTCAAAGTTGAAGTTACGTCGGGGATGGATCTTTCAACAAGACAATGATCCAAAACACTGCTCCAAATCTACTCAGGCATTCATGCAGAGGAACATTTACAATGTCCTGGAATGGCCATCCCAGTCCCCAGACCTGAATATCTTTGAACATCTGTGGGATGTTTTGAAGCGGGCTGTTCATGCTCGGCGACCATCAAACTTAACTGAACTGGAATTGTTTTGTGAAGAGGAATGGTCAAAAATACCTTCATCCAGGATCCAGGAACTCATTAACAGCTACAGGAAGCGACTAGAGGCTGTTATTTTTGCAAAAGGTGGATCTACTAAATATTAATGTCACTTTTCTGTTGAGGTGTCCATAGTTTTGTACCTGTCAAATGTTGAAATAATGCATATTTCACATTTTCGGTTAGTATAATAAACCTCATTTCAATCCTGAAATATTACTGTGTCCATCAGTTATTACATATATCACACTGAAATAACTGTTGCAAAAAAATTTTTTAAACAAACAAAAAAAAAGAGTAAGATTAAGAGGGGTGCCCAAACCTTTTCATATGACTGTATATGGTCACCTAATTTGAAAGATTAATGAATTTTTACCTTTTCTTTACAAAATCCACATTTTAATCCGTATTCAAATGAAGCTGTCAGTCAAGCAGAAGAAGGTGGAGCTGGGGAAAGAATAGAGTCAGGTAGGAAGAATCTCAGGAAGTACTCAGATCACACCCAAAGATCCATATTTGGATTAAATGGTGGATTTTTAACAATGAAGATACAGATTTATTTATTGTTCAAAAAGCTACATTAGCTACAGTGTACAGTGGGTACGGAATGTATTCAGACCGCTTTCAATTTTTCACTCTTTGTTTCATTGCAGCCAATTGGTAAATTCAAAAAAGCTCATTTTTTTCTCATTAATGTACACTCTGCACCCAATCTTGCCTGAAAGAAACAGAAATGTAGAATCTTTGCTAATTTATCAAAAAAGAAAAACTTAAATATCACATGGTCATAAGTATTCAGACCCTTTGCTCAGACACTCATATTTAATTCCCATGCTGTCCATTTCCTTGAGATCCTCCTTGAGATGATTCTACTCCTTCATTGGAGTCCACCTGTGTTTAATTAAACTGTTAGGACTTGATTTGGAAAGGCACACACCTGTCTATATAGGACTTCACAGCTCACAGTGCATGTCAGACCAAATGAGAATCATAAGGTCAAAGGAACTGCCCAATGAGCTCAAAGACAGAATTGTGGCAAGGCACAGATCTGGCCAAGGTTATAAAGGAATTTGTGCAGTAATCAAGGCTCCTGAGAGCCCAGTGGCCTCCATAATCCTTAAATGGAAGATGTTTGGGACTACCAGAAGTCTTCCTTGACCTGACCGTCCATCCAAACTGAGCAATTGTGGGAGTAGAGCCTTGGTGAGAGAGCTACAGAAGAACCCCAAGATCACAGTTGCTGAGCTCCTGAGATACAGTAGGGAGATGAGAGAAAGTTCCACAATGTCAGCTATCACTGCAGCCCTCCATCAGTCGGGCCTTTATGGCAGGGTGGTTCAACGGATGCCTCTCCTCAGTGCAAGACATATGAAAGCCCGCATAGAGTTTGTAAAAACACATGAATGATTCCCAGACTATGAGAAATATGATTCTCTGGTCTGATGAAATGAAGATGAAACTTTTGGTGATAATTTAAGCGGTATGTGTGGAGAAAACCAGGCACTGCTCATCACCTGCCCAATACAATCCCAACAGTGAAACATGGTGGTGGCAGCTTCATGCTATGGGGGTGTTTTTCAGCTTCAGGGAGAGGACGACTGGTTGCAATTGAAGGAAACATAAATGCAGCCATGTACAGCGATATCCTGGATGAAAACCTCTTCCAGAATGCTCCGAACCTCAGAAGTGGCTAAAGGTTCACCTTCCAACAAGACAATGACCCTAAGCACACAGGTTCACCTTCCAGCAAGACAATGGCCCTAAGCACACAGCTAAAATAACAAAGGAGTGGCTTCAGAATAACTCTGTGACCATTCTCAACTAGCCCAGCCAGAGCCCTGACCTAAACCCAATTGAGCATCTTTGGAGAGACCTGAAAATGGCTGTCCACCAACGTTCACCAACAAACCTGAGGGAACTGTAGAGAATCTGCAAGAAAGAATAGCAGAGGATCCCCAAATCCAGGTGTCAAAAACTTGTTGCATTATTCCCAAGAAGACTCATGGCTGTACTAGCTCAAAAGGTGCTTCTACTCCATACTGAGCAAAGGGCCTGAATATTTATGACCATGTGATATTTCAGTTTTTCTTTTTTAATAAATTTGCAAAAAGTTCTACATTTCTGTGGTTTTTTCAGTCAAGATGGGGTGCAGAGTGTACATTAATGAGAAAGAAAATTAACTTTTTTGAATTTCCCAAATGGCTGCAATGAAAAAAAGAGTGAAAAATTTAAAGGGTCTGAATACTTTCCGTACCCACTGTAATTTACCGATGAAGGTAAAGATTAATTTATCTTTTAAAGAGCTACATGACCATCGTCATGAGCCACACATCACAGGCTCTGGAGGCACAGGTTGGGGACCTTTGCGCTAGATTAAAATAATATCAGGTGTAACACTCCTCAGGTCCAGGGCTACGTCTCTGCACCCCACTACTCTAGGTATTTGTTGACTGGCTGCAGTGGTGACGTCACGATTACAGCACATGTGACTGCTGCAACCAGCAGATAGACACGGATCAGAAATTATGCAGTGTGAAGGCAGCCTAAGGTTAACTACACTTGCCTTTGGTTCAGAGAAGAAGCAGTATTCCTGGATTGTGTTGATAATAATATATTCTTCTTTACATGATAGAGCTTTAACCCTTTCACCAAGCCAGGATTTTCCATTTTTTGTTTTTGACTCCCCTTCTGCCAAGAGCCATACCTTTTTTTATTTTTCTGTCACCATAGCCGTATGAGGGTTTGTTTTTTGGGGGATGAGTTACACTTTTGAATGAATCATATACTGAAAAACAAGAAAAGGAGTTCATCATGACAGACACAGGGGTCATCAGCTGACCTTCGGATGTCATTACAGCCCATTGGCGCCCTGCAATCATGTTCCGGGGCACTGCTGAGAGTGGAGAATGAAGCACTCCCTACCGACGTGTGATAAATCCCGCATTTAGAGATTGACTGTGAGATCAACTAGCTAAGGCCTCTTTCACATCAGCGTTTTTTGCTGATTGTAGCAGATTTACCACATCTGTCTCCTGACGGCCGCACATGTGACACACTTGCGGCAAGCCCCATGCATTGTCTATGGGGCTTGCGGCAAGTGCGGTATTGCTGCCATCCGGCACTTGTGTCGCAACTGACGCAAGTGCCGGATCTCGGCAATACCACACTTGCCGCACCTGCCGCAAGCCTAGCTAAAGCGGCAGCAGGGCCACACACACAGCGCAGCAGTGGGAAGCTGAGGACCCGGACAGGGTGGGAGCAACCCGGCCCCGGTACAGACTCCGTGGACAGTACTTGCTGAACAACAACTCCAGTAAAGCCTTGGAAAACTTCAAAACCGTGAGTGTGTGTGATCCTTGTGCTCAAACCCTGCGTACCCTCACAAACTACCATCATCTCTACTACTACCCCTATCCTGCAACATCCATAGCATCATCTATAGACTATTACTACCACTGCCCTGGGAACCCAGCTCTACCTGCGGAGAGCCATTACATCCCCAGCTGCGAAACATCATCCCCGGAGGTTCTGCAGCAGCGGTGGTCACCCTGACCACAACTTGTGGGTGGCGTCATGACAAACTCCCCTGTAAATATCGCCCCATTACTTGCGGAACCCGGGACACGGGTGCGGCAAGTGCAGTATTGCTGCCATCCGGCATTTGTGTTAGTTGCGGCCGCACAAAAAAACGCTGCTGACCGCGGGTTTTTTTGCAGCCGCAACTGACACAAGTGCCAGATCGCGGCAATACTGCACTTGCTGCACCTGCCGCAAGCCCCATAGACAATGCATGGGGCTTGTTGCAAATGTGCTACAAGTGCGACCGTTAGGCGGCAGATGCGGTAAATCTGCTGGATCTGCTGCAATCAGTGAAAAACGCTGATGTGAAAGGGGCCTAAGTGTGGCGGGCAGATCTCCAATCCACCGTGCCTGTTATAGGCACATGTCGGCTGATTAGGTGATGCATGCATGTGGGTTTATACAAAAATAGCATATAGCTACAGTTTGGCACCACTGACAATTTAGTATACTGTAGCTCTCTCCACTTGTGAAGTACCCAGACCAGTGGCAGGGTTGATCACTGGAGGTGCTCATCTACATTCCAGAAAAGTCCTCATAGTAATGATTTTAATGGAAAAATGAGAAGATGGCACAGTCCCGAATATAAGTCATCCAAGTGATAAAAACAATACAGGAGGGAGATGCGGGTGACGTCCAGACAACTGCGGCCGTTTCGCGCAGCCTTGCACAAGGATGTTTTTATATTGGGGTGAATGCCATCTTCTCATGTTTGTATTAAAAGCATTATTATGCATGTCGGTTTAGTCTGTGAGCTCTTATCAAAGGCAGGGACACGACCTATGGTGTAAATACGCATCATAGTTCGTGAAGGGCTAACTTACATTTGTGAATTGCACAGTGAACCGTGTTCACAGACAAAGATTTCTGGAAGTATTCCTGAACCCATGCAGTGATTTTTACATATAAATCATGTCTGTTTTTAATGCAGTCCGTGGGTCTGTAGATCACAAGTATCCAATATTGACCATCGGCCTTCTCACAT
>JARQOC010000006.1:271398710-271433003 GCA_033576535.1 Allobates femoralis
ATCGGATGTGCACTAAATGACATCCGATTTGGTCCGATTTTATTTTCGGTGCAAAAATCGGAGCATGCTCCGATTTTTGCACCGATAAAAAAATCGGACAGAATCGGATCGGACCAAATCGGATGCCATTTAGTGCACATCCGATTCGGTCCAATGCCCATAGGGCTGCATGGGGGCCAGAATCGTTCCGATGCTGTCCGATTTTTATCGGACAGCATCGGAACTGAAAAATCCATAATCTGAAACCAGCCTAAGGGTATGTGCACATCAGTCGTTTTGTGGGCTGTTTTTGAGCGTTTTCCGTCGGCGGTTTCCGCTGAGTTTTATGTTAATTTATGTTAATCCTAGCCACCGGTTGGATTAACATGCTAGTCAATGTAGTTTAGAAAACGCTGTGCACATTAGAACGTTTTTTTTTTGTCTCCTTTCCAGTTTCTTCACCGGTTTTCCACCGGTTATCAAAGACAGAACAAGTGACTTCTTTTAAGCGTTTTTCCAGCGGATCTAGCTTACAAGTGCACCAAAAACCAGTCTGGAAAACGCTAAGAAAAACCGCCAGAAAACCGCTGAGAAAACGCTGTATAAACGCTAAAAAACCGATCGCAAAACGTTAGCAAAACGCTAATAAAACGAGGGACACTGCTGAGCCCAGAAAACTCAGTTTCTGCCATTCTCCACCGGTTTCTGGACGGTCTGCAAAGATGCAGAAACGTCAGATGTGCACATACCCTAAGGGCCACGTCACACACACCAACTTATCTGTCCAACTTCTGACCAACTTGCTGGTTGCAGTGAAATCATGGACACATTGCTCCATTTGTACTCAACCACAAAATGGAACATTGTGTCCATGACTTTATCTATACTTCATACTAAACTCTCATTCATTCACAAAGTATAACAGATTTCAGGGAGGGCAAGACAAATCCTAGGGTGCAGACAACAATATTACATAGTAACATAGCAACATAGTATTTAAGGTTGAAGGAAGACCTTAAGTCCATCTAGTTGAACCCATAGCGTAAAGGCCCAGTTACACACACAGATAATTGTGCAGAGATTGGTCACAGATCTATGGTTGCAGTGAAATCATGGACACATTGTTACATTTGTAACGGCCACAAAATAGAACAATGTGTCCATTCACTTCACTGCAACCAGAGATCTGCAAACAATCTCTGCACAATTATCTGTGTGTGTGACGTGGCCCTTAGTCTTCTGAGTTGTCCAGAGAAGGCAGATTTTCTTATACTCCTAGGACAGCTCTCTGAACACTTTTTTGGTTACTAAAACTTTACTGTTAAAGGGAACCTGTTGCCACCCTCGGGCCTATTAAACTAAAAGTGCCACCTTCAGCAGCGCCTATGCTGCATATTGTGAAGGTGGCTCTTATCTCTCTGCCCCCAGGTACACCTAAATAATAACTTTATAATATTTCCCACTCATATGGTGATACCTCTAAAATGTTTGGGAGGTACGTTCCCTTCCTTGGACCTAAATGCCTTGCAGCCTGTTACTCCTCCGCCTCTGTTCCCAGGGACCACCACCTCTCCTCCGCCTGATGTCATCGGTGCCTGCGAGATTAGTTAGTTCTCGGCCATGTTCTGTTCGCTATGCCCGAGAGCTTAGGTCAAATGACATTGCCAGATTGCGCCTGCGTATAGCCCAAGCACCAGATCCCACCCTTTAGTGTTATGCTGTATTCACACTGCTGGGCTGGGAATCTGGTGCCTGCGCAGAAAGCTTACTGCACCTGTTCCCTCCTCCTTCTGCCTCTTTCAGTGATGTCTTCTGCACAGGCGCCATATTCCCAGCCCTGCAGTGTGCATACAGCATAACACTACAGGTTGGGATCTGGTGCCTGCGCTGTACGCAGGTGCAATCTAGTGATGTCATGTGGCCTAAGTTCTCAGGCATAGCGAACAGAGCATGCCCGAGCACTAACTAATCTTGCAGGCGTCGATGACATTAGGAGGAGGAGAGGTGGTGGTCCCCGGACAACAGAAGAGGAGGAGTAACAGGCAGCAAGGCATTTAGGTCCAGGGAAGGGAGCGTACCTGCTGGACCTTTTAGTGGCAGGGGCGTAACTACAATAGATGCAGGGGTTGCGATCGCACCCGGGCCCTGCAGCCTAGGGGGGCCCCAAAAGTTCCTTTGGCCTATAGAAAAAGACTAATACTATTAAAGTTTTGCAATAATTGGGGTCCCTGTTGGAGCTTTTGCATCGGGCCCCTGGCTCTGAAGTTACGCCACTGTTTAGAGGTATTACCATATAGGGTGGAAAATATTATAAAGTTATTATTTAGGTGTCCCTCGGGGATAAGAGCCACCTTCACAGAATGCCGCATAGGCCCTGCTGAAGGTGGCACTTTTAGTTTAATAGGCCCCGGGCGGGTGCCAGGTTCCCTTTAACATGTTTTTGTTTGAAGTCTATAATAGCCAAATGTGGGATTTAATTTCCTTCTGTGACCTCCTCCATGCTAATAAGTTACAGTTAGTTACAAATACAAATTGTTCACAACGTGTGATAAATAGTGTGAAAATGCCATAGCAGGTTATTGTAGGACACGGGGAATGTCCTGTATGTCACACATTTGTGCACGTCTTATCTGTAAATTAGTGTGTGCAGGTAGCATTTATGATTAGAACTCCAGTAACTTTACACTCAGTAGAATGCACTGTGAGGTAGCAACCGGGGAACCCGCTTGCACAACGACAAGAACACGTGTTTATAAGTTTAACCAATGTGTACCCGTTTATTTTCACATATTAACAACATAACCCGGGTAGCATGTTGGACACATATCACATTGCATATAAACACTTTACATAAGCACATCATACATTACATAAAACATTGCACATATACATTCACAGTAACCCGGGACCTGTAACCACGACTCTCTGTCCCCATTGGAGCTCTACTAACAGCTCCCGTGGTGGCTACGGCCTCCGGCCTACTTACACATCTTACAGTACCTTTATAATAAATACATTTGATATACTTCGATGATGACCCTTCCGGGTTCATAACAGGGATTGGCAAACCCTAGTAACCCGTGGCTGCGGCCTCAGGCCTAACCACGCGTTACCCAGTACGGGAGCCCTTCTAACCCCTGCTTCTGACCTTCGTTACATACGCCTCAACGGGCCCTGTGGGTCCCAATGGCGGTACCTGCCGCCTGGCTTTAGTCCCCCAGCATGATGACTCAACACTCACCCTTAGTCAGGAATCCTGCCTGACCGGGTCCTTACATACCGTATGTGATCCATCATTCAAACGTCCATGGATCACACACCTGCTCACAGCCCACATCCATGGACTGTGGCCCCTCCATGGCCCATTACAGGGATTGGCAAACCATAGGTCACGGGAACCTCTACATCCGTTACCTACTGGAGCCCTCTTACCCCTGTCTCTGGCACCACAGGCACACTCACCCCATTAGAGGTCGTGGTTGAGGGACGGGTACCCTCTGCAAGCAGCAGGGCAAGCCTCCCTCTCATCCCAAGGACGGAACGCCTCCAACATCATCCATACCAGCTGGGTCACTGTCTCTCCACATGATTATACATGGGTCTTACATCGGTCATCATCTCTCATTCAGGGCCATTACTTACGCCCTCATACACATAGTTCATCGGGTCCCTTAACTGAGTACTCTGACTCGGACCCAAAGGCGGTCTATGCCCGCCTGGCACACTACATACAATTGCCTCCACGGGCTACATACATTCTCTACATACATTCCGGTTCATCAGGACCTTTAACGGACTCCACTGAGTCGGTCCCAAGGGCGGTCTATACTCGCCTAACATGATTTACGCACACCAGGTGCACAGTTCACACTATCGCTCGGGAACTGCTTTCTTACCGGGCACGGATCCGGGTCTCGCTACCTGGGTCACAGGTTCCACCAGGCATCCCCACAGGCTCCTTTCCCGGGCGTGTTTCACCCCACGCCCGGTCTAGCGTCCACGGGTCAACCACGGCTTCCCCCTCTAGGTGCGGACACGACCACGGACCTCGGCACCGGCATGGAGCTAGCCTGCTCCCATCATGTCATGCACACAGAGCCTTGGACTGCTCTGCACTCAGGCTGGTCTCAGCTTCCATCTGACTCAATCTCAGCTTCCAGGATCACAGCCTCCAGAATGAATCTCACAATCACTCAGGTGGCCGGCTCTTATCGTGCCAGCCACTCCCACATGGACACACCCCCTCAGCTGCTGTAATCAGCCTGTCACACAGCTCAGGTTAACTCCCTGTGTTCCGGGTTGTCAGCACTCACTCATTACATCCTATTCCTCATGGACTCCTCGATCTCAGCCCACTCTCACTGCCGCTCATTAGGCTCATGAAACCTCATTGTGTTCAGGTTGGTTCACACAGTATTATCATCACAGGAAAACCGGCCAGTGTGCACAGGATCATCCTCTGATCCTACATGTGATGTACCCCGGCCATGCGGATCATGCCGGCGGTGCCTCACAGCACATATAAGGTTTAATTCAATGTCATTCTTATTTAGTGCATATGTGAAATGTGTACATAGGCCCATGCAGGCAGCATATGTTAATACCTTCACAACCCATGACGTACATGTACGTCATGGGTCGCCTGCCCACCTTTGATGTGAGCTCCGGCGTGGAGCTCACATTATTTCCCTGACATCTCAACTAATCTCATCAGCTGAGATGTCGGGCTTATAGCACTGATCGGATCCGCAATCCGATCGGTGCTATTAACTCTTTGGATCCCGCTGTCATTCACTGACAGCGGGATCCAAAACTGCTGCTGCAGGGATCGCGCCATTCCCCGCCTGCATCGGAGATCCTGCGATACGATCGCAGGATCTTCGATGGTCACCTGATAGCCTGGGGTCCTGGTGTGACCCCAGATGCTATCAGGAATCAGAACCCGTTAGTGGTTGGCAAGCGCTGCCAACCACTGAAAATGAAACGAAAGTGCCATGTCCTGATGTGCTGCAGCTCATTGGCACATGACACAAGGGATCGGATGCTGCAGCAGAGTGGCGCCCTATGGGGCTGTGTAAAATAAAGAATGAATTAAAAATAAAGTTTTTAAAAATATGGAAAAAAACCCACAACTTCAAATCACCCCCCTTTTTCCCCATTCAAAATAAAAGTATTAAAAAAAATACACATACACCATGTTCCAAATTATTATGCAAATGTTCTTTTTCTCTGATTTACCTAAATGGTCAGTGCAAATGACCGTCAGTGTAATAAAAAGTCATCACCCGTTAGAGCAGGGGTCTCAAACTCAGCTGGGTTGGTGGGCCGCTCATACAAAAACATTTGTAGCGGGGGGCCGCATCCCTTGTAGGACTAAGTGAAATTTTTAGTAATACCAGAATTTTTTGCTCAATGTAGTAAAGTACAAATCCTGATCTCCTTCTTGTAGTAATATCCCCATCTTGTAGTAATGTCCTTTTCTACTGATGTCCCCCATCCTGATCCCCTTTTCTAGTGATGTTCCCCATCCTGATCCCTTTTTCTAGTGATGTCCCCCATCCTGATCCCTTTTTCTAGTGATGACCCCCATCCTGATCCCTTTTTCTACTGATGTTCCCCATCCTGATCCCTTTTTCTAGTGATGTCCCAATCCTGATCCCTTTTTCTAGTGATGACCCCCCATCCTGATTCCTTTTCTAGTGATGTCCCCCATCCTGATCCCCTTTTCTAGTGATGTTCCCCATCCTGATCCCCTTTTGTAGTGATGTCACCATACTGATCTCCTTTTGTAGTGATGTCCCCCATCCTGATCCCCTTTTGTAGTCATGTCCCCTTCCTGATCTCCTTTTCTAGTGATGTCCCCATCCCAATCCCTTTTAGTAGTGATGTCCCCATCCCGATCCCCTTTAGTAGTGATGTCACTCATCCCGATTCCCTTTTGTAGTGTTGTCCCCTTCCTGTTCCCCGTAATGTTCCCCAACCAGATCCCTTTTAGTAGTGATGTCCCCATCCCGATCCCCCTCAGTAGTGATGTCCCCCATCCTGGACCTCTTTTGTAGTGAGGTCCCGTATCCTGGTCCCCTTTTGTACTGATGTCCCCCATCCTGATCTACTTTTATAGTGATGCCCCCATCCTGTTTTACCTTCTTTTTACACACTCACATACCTACTCATTCACACTCACACACACCCGCACACACACACACACACACACACGCGCACACGCACTCTCACACCCACACACACACACTCACAATCATAAACACACTCTCACACTCACACACACACGTCCTCATATACACACTCATACACACACTGAAACTCACACACACCTCACACACACTTTCTTATACACATATCCTCACTCACATACACCCTTACACACTCACCCTCACACACACACTCTCTCACACACACTCACACTTTTCTCACTTTAATGATGCATCGCCGTTCCAGCCGCCGCTCAGACAAGCTCTGTTGCTCAGCAAGATCAATGCAATCTGCCAGCCAGAGGCCCGCATGTGACGTGCTCTTCCACCATCAGCTGCGGACCTCTCATTGGCTGGCAGCTTGCATTGATCTTGCTGAGTGGCAGAGCTAGTGTCGCGGACGGAAGTCATCACACAGCGGGGACTGCAGCAGCCCCCTGCACTGGGGAGATGCATCATTAAGTTGTCCAAGGTGCCGCGGGTCGCATAGTGAAGCCCCAGGGGCTTGCGACCCCTGCGTTACAGTATACTTTGAATTGTATTGAAGAAACCTCCCAATGATAACAATATAATCTTCAAAACTGAAAAAAAACTCTAAATGCACTGTTCCAAATTATTAGGCACAGTAGAGTTTCTAAACATTTGATATGTTTGAAAGAACTGAAAATACTCATTTGTTGAATTTGCAGCATTAGGAGGTCACATTCACTGAAATAAAAAGCTATTTAACTCCAAAACATCTTAACAGGCCAAGTTACATGTTAACATAGGAACATTGAACTTGTGAGTTTCTGGAGTGTTTCTGCTTGTATTTCTTTGCATGATGTCAGAATTGCCTCCCAGAGCTGCTGCTTTGATGTGAACTGCCTCCCACCCTCATAGATCTTTTGCTTGATTTTACTCCAAAGGTTCTCTATAGGGTTGAGGTCAGGGGAAGATTGTGGCCACACCATGAGTTTATCTCCTTTTATGCCCATAGCAGCCAATGACACAGAGATATTATTTGCAGCATGAGATGGTGCATTGTCATGCATGACGATGATTTTGCTCCTGAAGGCACGTTATTGCTTTTTGTACCATGGAAGAAGGTTCTCAGTCAGAAACTCTATATACTTTGCAGAGGTCATTTTCACACCTTCAGGAATCTTAAAGGGGCCTACCAGCTGTTTCCCAATAATTTCGGCCCAAAACATGACTCCTCCACCTCTTGCTGACGTCGCAGCCTTGTTGGGACATGGTGGCCATCCACCAACCATCCACTACTCCATCCATCTGAACCATCCAGGGTTGCTCGGCACTCATCAGTAAACAAGACTGTTTGAAAATTAGTCTTCATGTATGTCTGGTCCCACTGCAACCATTTCTGCTTGTGAGCACTGTTTAGGGGTGGCCGAATAGTAGGTTTATGCCCCACAGCAAGCCTTTGAAGGATCCTACACCTTGGTGTTCGAGGGACTCCAGAGGCACCAGCAGCTTCAAATATCTATTTGCTGGTTTATAAGGCCTATTTAGCAGCTGCTCTCTTAATCCGATGAACTTGTCTGACAGAAACCTTTCCCATTCTGCCTTTATCTGCACAAACACATCTGTGCTCAGAATCAGCCACAAATCTCTTCACAGTACGATGATCACGCTTAAGTTTTCATGCAATATCTAATGTTTTCATCCATTGTCCAAGGCATTGCACTATTTGTTGCTCTTCGGCAGCAGAGAGATCCTTTTTCTTTCCTATGTTACTTGAAAACTGTGGCTTGCTTAATATTGTGGAACATCCAGTTTTCCTTTTATTGGGCTCACCTACCAAACTAATTATCACAGGTATCTGAGATTGATTTCAGTGATCCAAAGAACCCTGAGACACAATCCCATCAATGGGTTTCATTGACAAAAAAAACAAAAAACCCTATGAAACTTAAAACCAATTTGCATAATAATTTGGAACATGGTGTATTTGGTATCACCGCATTCAGAAATACCCTATCTATCAATATATGAAATCAGTTAATGAACGCTGTAAACTGCGTAACAGAAAAAAAGGTCCAAACACAAAAATTAAGTTTTTTTTGGTCGCCGCAACATTACAATAAAATGCAAGAATGGGCGATCATCAAAACAGCATATCCACCCAAAAATGGTATCAATAGAAAGGTCAGCTCAAGATGCAAAAAATAAGCCATCATACAGCCCCAGACCCCAAAAAAGGAAGATGCTACGGGTCGCAGAATATGGCGCAAAAAATGCTATTCTTTTTTTTTTTTAAAACTTCTGAATTTTTTTTTGGTACCTACCAACTCGTACTGACCTGAGGCATCACACACTCACGTCAGTTTTACCTTATAGTTAACATGACAATTAAAAACTCAAAAAATATTTTTTTTGCAATTTCACCACACTTGGAATTTTTTCCCATTTTCCTGCACACTGTATGGCAAAATAAATTATTGAATCTGAAAGTACAACTCATCCTGCAAAAAACAAGCCATCATATGTCTAGATTGATGGAAAAATAAAAAAGTTATGGCTCTTGGAAGCAGGGGAGCAAAAAACAAAAATGGAAAATGAAAAATTGCCAGGTGGTGAAGGGGTTAAAAAGGTGTTTTTCTGTATTAGCCTGTTGACTGTATAGGAAAGCATAGACTGCTGCACCCCCCCAATCCAAAGGGACACTGTTATCCAAATGTATACAGTAGGAGTCGGTAGGTATGTCACTGTATGCCTATTGCAGGCTGTCATCTGCTGTATTGGTCTGGACAGTTACACTTTTGAGCCAGGCCTTCATGGCCATTGTCATTGATCTTGTTCTTCTGGATGAATGGGCAGAAGTTCCTATAGACACGCTCCAAAATCTTGTAGAAAGTCTTGCAAGAAAAGTGGAACCTGTTTTGGCAACAAAAGGGGGAACAATTCCATATTACTTCCGAGAGACTTGAATGGGATGTAATAAATGCTCCAGTAGGTATCATCTGTAAGGCTAGTTTCTTGGAATCCATGCGACTCCAGCTTAAACTAAATGCACCCACATCCATTTTCGGCCCAACTGGCTTTCGATGGGGCTGAAGGACATTGCGGGTGCATCCAGTTCTTTCCATGTCCCCCTGACCTGGGTGTCCACGTTTTTTTCACTGAGACCAGAATCGCAAACTGTTGCGATTTTGATGTCTGTGTCAAAAACTGTGAACACCTGGATCCGGAGCACTCCGGATTGAATTAAAATGTGGCTCCATATAACCTGGATCTGGCTGACTCCAGATCCTGCTGGATCCGGATGCTGGATTCGGGTTTTTGAACTACATGTTCCCAGAATTCAGTTCTAAAGGATGTGTGTCATTTTCCACCAGATCCTGCAGAAAAAGGTACACAACCGGATACAACGGGATGCTACTGCTCCAGTATTAGCACTGATCCGTGATAATACATCCAGTTGCATCATTGCTGGGGATTCCAGGGGATGCAGGTTTTTCCTTCATTTAAAAAAATGGCTGTGTGAAACAAGCCTAAGGGTGCTTTCACATCTGCGTTTTTCGTAATTCGCGGCTTACTGCGGTTTTTTTCGCGGCCGCACCTGCCGCAAGTGCAAAACCGCACTTGCCGCACCTGCCGCAAGTATGCCTATACTTTGCATAGAAAAAAACGCAACCGCGCCGCAAGTGGAACGGTTATGCGGTAAACGCGGCAGATGCGGTTTTTTTCACCGCATCTGCCGCGAATTACGAAAAACGCAGATGTGAAAGCACCCTTAGTGTCCCGATATATTTGTCCATATGATGAATTTACAGTTGAAACCAGAAGTTTACCTATACTATATAAAAAGACACATATGCATGTTTTTCTCACTATCTGACATGAAATCAGAATAAAGCTTTCCCGTTTTAGGTCAATTATGACTGCCATGATTATTAATATTTGCCAAATGCCAGAATAATGAGAGAGAATGTTTTAAGGCATTTTTTTATCACTTTCTGCAAAGTCACAAGTCTCCATCCATTTCATTAAGATTTGATATCAAATTTGCGCTTAAACTCTGTGACTTGGGTCAAATATTTTTGATATCCTTCCACAAGCTTCTCAGAATAGTTGGTAGGAATTTGGGCTGGTTCCTCCTGAAAGAACTGTTGTAACTGAGCCATGTTGGTAGGTCGCCTTGCTCACACCTGCCTTTTCAGCTTTGCCCATACATTTTCAATAGGATTGAGATCAGGGCTTTGTGATAGCTGCTCCAAAACATAGTCTTTGTTATCCAAAAATACAACAATGCATCCAGTACAGATAGGTAAAAAAATCCAAACTTTATTCCAGCTTCAGTAATACTAATAGACAACCCAATCCACTGGGTAACGGGGCACCACAACAGAACGTGTCCCACCACCCAGGAGCTACTCAACCAGATTATAATAACATGAAAAACGAGTGAAGGCTCCATTGAACGTAATCAAGAAATCTTTTATTATGATATTGACAAGGTTTAAGAACAAGGAGGAGGAAATTGTCACCAGAGAATATACCACTTAGGACACTGGCATCTCAACAGTTACCGTATATACTCGCGTATAGGCCGACTTTTTCAGCCCAAAATTTGGGCTGAAAAGTCCCCCCTCGGCTTATACGCGAGTATACAGTATATATACATATATATACATCATATATGTATATATACTGCAGCAGCCCCGGAGGTATACAGGCCCCCCCCCGTCAAGCTCCAGGGCCCCCCCCTTGCGCGACAGCCTGTAAAGGAAAATCATACTTGCCAGTGTCCTGTCGCGCCGTCCGCAGCTGCCGACATGACGATCCCGGGCTTCATTCAGCGTCTTCCGCATTCCTTTAGTCGCGGGCAATGACGTCATTGCCCGCGACTACAGGAAGTCGGAAGCCGGAAGCCGCTGAATGAAGCCCGGGATCGTCATGTCGGCAGCTGCGGACGGCGCGACAGGACACTGGCAAGTATGATTTTCCTTTACAGGCTGCCGCGCAAGGGGGGGGCCCTGGAGCTTGATGGGGGGCCTGTATACCTCCGGGGCTGCGGCTGTATACAGCCCTGGGGCTGCGGCTGTATACAGCCCTGGGGCTGCGGCTGTATACAGCCCTGGGGCTGCGGCTGTATACAGCCCTGGGGCTGCGGCTGTATACAGCCCTGGGGCTGCTGCTGTATACAGCCCTGGGGCTGCTGCTGTATACAGCACTGGGGCTGCTGTATACTACCACTGGGGCTGCTGTATACACCACTAGGGCTGCTGTATATACCTCTAGGGCTGCATATACCTCTGGGGCTGCATATGGGGCCTCATATACCTCTGGGGCTGCATATGGGGCTGCATATACCTCTGGGGCTGCATATACCCCTGGGGCTGCATATGGGGCTGCATATACCCCTGGGGCTGCATATACATATGGGGCTGCATATACCTCTGGGGCTGCATATGGGGCCTCATATACCTCTGGGGCTGCATATGGGGCTGCATATACCCCTGGGGCTGCATATGGGGCTGCATATACCCCTGGGGCTGCATATACCTCTGGGGCTGCATATGGGGCCTCATATACCTCTGGGGCTGCATATGGGGCTGCATATACCTCTGGGGCTGCATATGGGGCTGCATATACCTATGGGGCTGCATATACCTCTGGGGCTGCATATGGGGCTGCATATACCTCTGGGGCTGCATATGGGGCTGCATATACCTCTGGGGCTGCATATGGGGCTGCATATACCTCTGGGGCTGCATATGGGGCTGCATATACCTATGGGGCTGCATATACCTCTGGGGCTGCATATGGGGATGGGGCTGCATATACCTCTGGGGCTGCATATACCTCTGGGGCTGCATATACCTCTGAGGCTGCATATACCTCTGGGGCTGCTGTATACTACCACTGGGGCTGCTGCTGTATACTACCACTGGGGAGGCTGCTGTATACCTCACTGCTGGGGGTTGTATACCTGTGCTGGAGTCCACCCTCGGCTTATACGCGAGTCAATAAGTTTTCCCAGTTTTTGGGGGCAAAAGTAGGGGGGTCGGCTTATACACGGGTCGGCTTATACACGAGTATATACGGTAATTGAGTTTCTGCAACCGTCAGAACCTCATAATATCTCTATAATTGTAGTACCAACCAAGGCATATCCTGTTAATTTGCAATCAAATCATGGGGGTAGTACACAAAGACAGAATAACATAGAACACCAATCAGGTACAGTATAGTCAAGTACGATAAACCACCCTCAAGGAGGGAGTGGTGTATCAGTATAAAAATCCAAAAGTACCCAATATACTAAAGTGCCTTGTGCCGGTTCTATTGCCCCTTGCCCGTTCAAGCAAATCCCAGAACAAATCTAAAAGGTTAATGTGGAGCCCACTGGGACGGGGTACTCGGTACCGGACCGGGTCTTTACTGGGGAATGTCACGGCGGTCCTGGTCCGGTCCGTGTCCCGGGCCCGCACAATAAAATGGGGGTTATTTACAGGGGATTTGTCACTCGTGACGCCACCCACTATATGCGGCCAGTAATGGGGCCGCCGCTGCTGCAGAACCTCCGGGGATGATGGGATAGCAGCTTGGGTAGAATAGTTCCTGTGGGCAGAACTGGGTTCCCCGGGGCAGTGGTAGTAGTAGTTAAAGTCTGTGAGGATAGTTATTGATGCTGCAGGAGAGTAGGGGTAGCAGTAGAGATGATGAGAGTAGAGGTAATCGCAGTATATGAGGGCAAGTGGGGCTTCAGTATAAGGATCACACACGCTCACGGTTTCTGTTGTTTTCCAAGTCTTTACTTGCAGATGGTATAACACAGTATTGTCCACAGAGTCTGTACCAGGTTGTTCCCACCCTGACCGGGTCCTTGGCTTCCTACTTAAGCGCTGTGTGTGGCCCTGATACTGCTTGTAGCTGAACTGCTGGCCCTGTCTCTGCTCACGGGTACCAATCTGAACTTGAGTCCTCTGTGTCACTGACTCCTCTGTGTTGCTTTGCTATGGTGCTGTGAAGATGGTGGACCTTCACTATGCCGGTGTTTACTGTCCTGTCTGTCTCAGGCACAGCCTCGTATGCGGTGTCCGTCTTAAGCGCCCCTCCGGGGTTAAGTTTTTGGGGTAACTCTTTATCCCGGGTATGTTCCTCTGTCTCCTCTCCTCAGACCTCTCAGGACCTCCACTTCTACTTGGCTCTGCTCCTGCTCCAGACTAAACTAAACTAACTGTCACTCCTGCTCTGTGGTAAACAACTTTGCTCCTCCCACTAGTGCAGGTGCCACCTAAGCTCCTCCCACTTTCTAGTGTAGTGTTGTGTGGGGAGTAAACCTGTGTTGATGTTTCTGTGGCACGTTAACCCTTGGGGTGCCACATTAAAACATCTAAAACATTTTTTCTCAATCCCCCTGAGGAAGTGACCCATAAGGGAAGGGTCACAAAACGCGTTGGGGTGTAGGGCCGAGGTTACCTCCCTCTCCCCCCTGCCTGGCACCGGAGATATGGCCACAGATGGACAAGGTAATACTTAATCAATTGATTATTGTCAGTCAACTTTCTGGTTATCTGGTAGCACCTTAACCTTTTAGATTTGTTCTGGGATTTGCTTGAACGGGCAAGGGGCAATAGAACCGGCACAAGGCACTTTAGTATATTGGGTACTTTTGGATTTTTATACTGATACACCACTACCTCCTTGAGGGTGGTTTATTGTACTTGACTACACTGTACCTGATTGGTGTCCTATGTTACTCTGTCTTTGTGTACTACCCCCATGATTTGATTGCAAATTAACAGGATATGCCTTGGTTGGTACTACAATTATAGAGATATTATGAGGTTCTGACGGTTGCAGAAACTCAATTAACTGTTGAGATGCCAGTGTCCTAAGTGGTATATTCTCTGGTGACAATTCCCTCCTCCTTGTTCTTATTCTTGTCAATATCATAATAAAAGATTTCTTGATTACGTTTAATGGAGCCTTCACTCGTTTTTCATGTTATTATATACAGCTTCAGTAATAGTATTGATAACAACCCAGTACATATATAAAGTTCTGTGGAACAACCGGGGCACTGGTTTACGCGTTTTGAGTTGTCAGAGCCTCTTAATCATAATGATTATGTTTAAGAGGCTCTAACACCTCGACACACGTAAACCAGTGCCCCGGGTTATGCTACAGCACTTTATATTTGTATTTACAAAAATTAACTAAGGGACCGAATTAGACATGATAAGTACGGTAAATGGATGCAGCTCAAGATACATATTAAAAAAGGAGAACTCGAACGGACACCACATATCAAGTGGGGACAGGTAGAGAAGTGACTAAAATTAGAAAGTGTCCCAATAAAATTGTGTTACAGTCTGGCAAAACACAATCATAAAAACACCAGAAATCTGAGATATATCTTAATGGTATTATGGAGCAGAATTGTGAGAGCAAATGTGAGGAGATATTAAATCTTCTTCAATATACCGGCTTATACGGTGCCAACACACTGGATTACAAGGCTTAGATATATATCCACTAACAATTAAGAGGCATAGATTTCATGTGTGTACATTGACATAATTGCCAAATGTGAACATAAAGTCCATAGCCGGATCAGGGTAGAGAATGTAAAATCAGGTCACTCACTCATATATAAAGTGCACTAGTGTGGTGCCAGGGTAGCTGTGTCACAGGTAATTAAACCAGTTAATAATATTCTTTATTTATATTTTGCGAACATATTCCGCTGCGCTTTACACATCAGAGATTCATATACAAACAGTCATAAGAAACAGTTGTGGAAAATACAATAATTAAAGCAAAAACAATGATGCCCTGCTCATAAGAGCTTACAATCTACAATGAGGTGGTTGTGATACAAAGTACAGGTGCTTATTTGCAATGATGGTCCAGCCATCTTGAGGAAATGAGGAGTAGATAAGAGCGGAGTAAGTCGCCACCAGCCAATCTGTGTAGAGCTTTTGGGTGGTGGAGTTTGATAGGTTATCCACTACTTTTCTGAACATAACTATGTCTAAATGACTTCGATTAGGGAGAATGATAGGCCACCCTAAAAAGATGTGTTTTTAGGGGGTACCTAAAGCTATGTAAGTTGTGGATAGTCCTAATTTCTTGGGGTAGAGCATTCCAGAGAATTGGTGCAGCTCGGGAGAAGTCTTGGAGCCAGCAATGGGAGGTTTGGATTAGTGCACATGTTAGTCTAAAGTCGCTTCAAGAGCATAGAGAACGGGTGGGGTGATAGAGAAGAGAGTAGAAAGGTAGGGAGGTGCTGCGCTGTGATGAGTTTTGTGGGTGAGAACAAGCAATTTGAATTGGATCCTATAGTGTATAGGCAGCCAGTGCAAAGACTGGCACAAAGCGGAAGCATCCAAGTAACGGTTAGCCAGATGGATGACCCTGGCTACTGCATTAAGGATGGACTGGAGAGGGGAAAGTGTAATGAGGAAGAGGCCAATTAATAGAGAATTTCAATAATCAAGGCGGGAGTGGATCAGGGCCGCTGTGAGGGTTTTACTTGTTTCCGTGGTGAGGAAGGGGCGAATTGTAGAGATGTTCTAGAATTCCTACTTTTTACTTCTATGATTAGAAGAAAATCTATACCATTAAAGTGGGGAAAGAAATTAGGAATATGTAGTGTTAGAATTATGTTAAAACACATAAATCTATATGGAAATATGAAGTGTGAAACAGAGTAGCATTGGCAAGCAATATTAATGAAATAACGTAAACTAAGTGGTTATTTGATCTTAAGGTACCTTTACACGTGGCAACTTTTCTAGGAATTTCACTAGCAACTTACTGGTTGCAGTGAAATCATGGATACATTGTTCCATTTGTACACAGATAGAACAATGTGTCCATGAGTTCACTGCAACCAGTAAGTTACCAGTGAAATTCCTAGAAAAGTTGCCGCGTGTAAAGGTACCCTTAGACTTGATGGACTCCAGGAACATATCTGAGCTTAAGCTCTGGTCCTGTGCTGTCCATCTCCTGGATAGGTCCTCATGTTATGAAATTAGAAGCTTAGGGAAGAGAGGTGTACCACAGTCCGCGCTGCCAAGTTCACTCACATCAAAGAAAACGAGTGGATGATGTCCAGTTCAATCCTTCTTTATTCTCCTACGCGTTTCGGCGCCTAGCCTGGCACCTTCATCAGGTTTTCATCACGTTTTCTTTGATGTGAGTGAACTTGGCAGCGCGGACTGTGGTACACCTCTCTTCCCTAAGCTTCTGGTTTTGTCTTCACGTTTGTGAGACCGGTGGGAGTCCAGCAGCAGACATCAGGATATTTATCCAAACAGGTCTACAAACCAGTTGTGGGTCTCACAACTGGAACAGGTGAGTGTTTCACTTTTCTCACCTTAACACAAGCTAGTGTCTAGTGATAAGGGCACTATTGCGCCTCTTGTCCCCCCCCCCTCTTCTTTTGTCATGTTATGAAATTGAGAAGTTATGCTTTATTAAAAACTGATAACAAATATGCTGCAATGGATGTACCCAAATTACCTAAATTCCAAATCTCAAAATTGACTTTTTGACTTTTTATCAACAGAATAAATATGGAGGACATTGTGATAGCTGGAATAGCGGGAAGGCTCCCGGAATCAGACAATCTGCAGGAATTCTGGGAAAACCTTATAGGAGGAGTGGATATGGTAACAGAAGATGATAGAAGGTGGAAACCAGGTATTTGATAATGTTGGTGACGACACTAATTAATTAGTTAATGTAGGTGGCTCCACTAATGAATAATGTTGGTGGCTCCACTAATGAATAATGTTGGTGGCTCCACTAATGAATAATGTTGGTGGCTCCACTAATGAATAATGTTGGTGGCTCCACTAATGAATAATGTTGGTGGCTCCACAATGAATAATGTTGGTGGCTCCCTAATGAATAATGTTGGTGCTCCACTAATGAATAATGTTGGTGGCTCCCTAATGAATAATGTTGGTGGCTCCACTAATGAATAATGTTGGTAGCTCCACTAATGAATAATGTTGGTGGCTCCACTAATGAATAATGTTGGTGGCTCCTCTAATGAATAATGTTGGTAGCTCCACTAATGAATAATGTTGGTGGCTCCACTAATGAATAATGTTGGTGGCTCCCTAATGAATAATGTTGGTAGCTCCACTAATGAATAATGTTGGTGGCTCCACTAATGAATAATGTTGTGCTCCACTAATGAATAATGTTGGTGGCTCCACTAATGAATAATGTTGTGACTCCTAATGATAATGTGTGCTCACTAATGAATAATGTTGGTGGCTCCACTAATGAATAATGTTGGTGGCTCCATAAGAATAATGTTGGTGGTCCACTAATGAATATATGTTGGTGGCTCCACTAATGAATAATGTTGGTGGCTCACTAATGAATAATGTTGGTGCTCACTAATGAATAATGTGGTGCCCTATGAATAATGTTGGTGGCTCCACTAATGAATAATGTTGGTGGCTCCACTAATGAATAATGTTGGTGGCTCCATAATGAATAATGTTGGTGGCTCCTCTAATGAATAATGTTGGTGGCTCCACTAATGAATAATGTTGGTGGCTCCTTAATGAATAATGTGGTGCTCCCATAATGAAGATTCATAATGATTGTGGTGGCTCCACTAATGAATAATGTTGGTGGCTCCTCTAATGAATAATGTTGGTGCTCCACTAATGAATAATGTTGGTGGCTCCACTAATGAATAATGTTGGTGGCTCCACTAATGAATAATGTTGGTAGCTCCATAATGAATAATGTTGGTGGCTCCACTAATGAATAATGTTGGTGGCTCCACTAATGAATAATGTTGGTGCTCCACTAATGAATAATGTTGGTGGCTCACTAATGAATAATGTTGGTGCTCCCTAATGAATAATGTTGGTAGCTCCACTAATGAATAATGTTGGTGGCTCCACTAATGAATAATGTTGGTGGCTCCCTAATGAATAATGTTGGTGGCTCCACTAATTTAATAATGTTGGTGGCTCCCTAAAATAATGTTGGTGGCTCCACTAATGAATAATGTTGGTGGCTCCCTAATGAATAATGTTGGTGGCTCCTTAATGAATAATGTTGGTGGCTCCACTAATGAATAATGTTGGTGGCTCCACTAATGAATAATGTTGGTGGCTCCTTTAATGAATAATGTTGGTGGCTCCACTAATGAATAATGTTGGTAGCTCCACTAATGAATAATGTTGGTGGCTCCTCTAATGAATAATGTTGGTAGCTCCACTAATGAATAATGTTGGTAGCTCCACTAATGAATAATGTCGGTGGCTCCACTAAAGAATAATGTCGGTGGCTCCACTACTGAATAATGTTGGTGGCTCCACTAAAGAATAATGTTTGTAGCTCCACTAATGAATAATGTTGGTGGCTCCACTAATGAATAATGTTGGTGGCTCCACTAATTAATAATGTTGGTGGCTCCTCTAAATAATGTTGGTGGCTCCACTAATGAATAATGTTGGTGGCACCACTAATGAATAATGTTGGTGGCTCCTCTAATGAATAATGTTGGTGGCTCCACTAATGAATAATGTTGGTAGCTCCACTAATGAATAATGTTGGTGGCTCCACTAATGAATAATGTTGGTGGCTCCTCTAATGAATAATGTTGGTAGCTCCACTAATGAATAATGTTGGTGCTCCACTAATGAATAATGTTGGTGGCTCCACTAATGAATAATGTTGGTAGCTCCACTAATGAATAATGTTGGTGGCTCCTCTAATGAATAATGTTGGTAGCTCCACTAATGAATAATGTTGGTGGCTCCACTAATGAATAATGTTGGTGGCTCCACTAATGAATAATGTTGGTGGCTCCACTAATGAATAATGTTGGTGGCTCCACTAATGAATAATGTTGGTGGCTCCCTAATGAATAATGTTGGTGGCTCCACTAATGAATAATGTTGGTGGCTCCACTAATGAATAATGTTGGTGGCTCCTCTAATGAATAATGTTGGTGGCTCCACTAATGAATAATGTTGGTGGCTCCACTAATGAATAATGTTGGTGGCTCCTCTAATGAATAATGTTGGTGGCTCCACTAATGAATAATGTTGGTAGCTCCACTAATGAATAATGTTGGTGGCTCCACTAATGAATAATGTTGGTGGCTCCTCTAATGAATAATGTTGGTAGCTCCACTTAATTGTCCTAATGAATAATGTTGTGGTCTAAAAAATGTGCTCCACTAATGAATAATGTTGGTGGCTCCCTAATGAATAATGTTGGTAGCTCCCACTAATGAATAATGTTGGTGGCTCCACTAATGAATAATGTTGGTAGGCTCCACTAATGAATAATGTTGGTGGCTCCACTAATGAATAATGTTGGTGGCTCACTAATGAATAATGTTGGTGGCTCCACTAATGAATAATGTTGGTGGCTCCACTAATGAATAATGTTGGTGGCTCCACTAATGAATAATGTTGGTGGCTCCACTAATGAATAATGTTGGTAGCTCCACTAATGAATAATGTTGGTGGCTCCACTAATGAATAATGTTGGTAGCTCCACTAATGAATAATGTTGGTGCTCCACTAATGAATAATGTTGGTGGCTCCACTAATGAATAATGTTGGTGCTCCACTAATGAATAATGTTGGTGGCTCCACTAATGAATAATGTTGGTGGCTCCACTAATGAATAATGTTGGTGGCTCCACTAATGAATAATGTTGGTGGCTCCACTAATGAATAATGTTGGTGGCTCCCTATGATAATGTGTGAATAATGAATTTGGTGGCTCCACTAATGAATAATGTTGGTGGCTCACTAATGAATAATGTTGGTAGCTCCACTAATGAATAATGTTGGTGGCTCCACTAATGAATAATGTTGGTGGCTCCACTAATGAATAATGTTGGATGCTCCACTAATGAATAATGTTGGTAGCTCCACTAATGAATAATGTTGGTGGCTCTACTAATGAATAATGTTGGTGGCTCCACTATTGAATAATGTTGGTAGCTCCACTAATGAATAATGTTGGTGGCTCCTCTAATGAATAATGTTGGTAGCTCCACTAATGAATAATGTTGGTGGCTCCACTAATGAATAATGTTGGTGGCTCCACTAATGAATAATGTTGGTGGCTCCTCTAATGAATAATGTTGGTGGCTCCACTAATGAATAATGTTGGTGGCTCCACTAATGAATAATGTTGGTGGCTCCTCTAATGAATAATGTTGGTAGCTCCACTAATGAATAATGTTGGTGGCTCCTCTAATGAATAATGTTGGTAGCTCCACTAATGAATAATGTTGGTGGCTCCACTAATGAATAATGTTGGTGGCTCCTCTAATGAATAATGTTGGTGGCTCCACTAATGAATAATGTTGGTGGCTCCACTAATGAATAATGTTGGTGGCTCCTCTAATGAATAATGTTGGTGGCTCCACTAATGAATAATGTTGGTGGCTCCTCTAATGAATAATGTCGGTGGCTCCACTAATGAATAATGTTGGTGGCTCCACTAATGAATAATGTTGGTGGCTCCACTAATGAATAATGTTGGTGGCTCCACTAATGAATAATGTTGGTAGCTCCACTAATGAATAATGTTGGTGGCTCCTCTAATGAATAATGTTGGTGGCTCCACTAATGAATAATGTTGGTAGCTCCACTAATGAATAATGTTGGTGGCTCCTCTAATGAATAATGTTGGTAGCTCCACTAATGAATAATGTTGGTGGCTCCTCTAATGAATAATATTGGTAGCTCCACTAATGAATAATGTTGGTGGCTCCACTAATGAATAATGTTGGTGGCTCCACTAATGAATAATGTTGGTAGCTCCACTAATGAATAATGTTGGTGGCTCCACTAATGAATAATGTTGGTGGCTCCATTAATGACTTATTTCGGTGTATCCACTAAGAAGAACATGTTGTGTATGGGATCTGTGTTCTATGGAGAAATTAATTTACCAATTATATGTCTGTCTTCTAGACTTAGTAAAGATAAAGCAAGGGGCTATATAATTGTTCTATATCTCAATATATAATTTTATGTGCATTTTCTAGGACTGTATGGATTACCAACTAGAAATGGAAAACTCAAAGAAATTAATAAATTTGATGCCTCCTTTTTTGGAGTCCACCCTAAGCAGGCTCATACCATGGACCCCCAGTTACGATTACTGTTAGAAATTTGCTATGAAGCCATAGTAGATGGAGGTAAGATCTAAGATCCATGTTTTTTCATTAGACTTATTAATTTCTGTATTTTAGATATTGGTGACTTCTATGACCTCCTGTTCCCTTATTGATGCCAATTATTGTCATCTCTTTTGTGTTTAATACACATGTTACAAAAAATGTAACAATGTACTATAGAAAATAAAGTAGATGGAGACCTTGTTGATATTCAGGTAGAAGAGAAGGTCAGCGTAACATTTGGCTATTTTATGATCCTTTTTTATAAAATTGATAGGGATGAGGCCAATATGAGTTAGGTTGCCTCTTCCAAGACCCCATAGCAGCTGATATGCCATCACTGTTATTCTACTATCACTGAGCCAATACTGTGTGCCATCATTGGCTCAATAATGGATGTCCTGCATTCAGCCTTGAAGTTTTTGCAAAGAGCATTTCACTTTTCTATCTTGAAAAATATAAGAGAAAATACACTTACACTGGGCACCGTTTCCAGCTTAACTCCAACTTTCACTGAATCACCACTTATGGGGAGAATCCAATCATCCAAAGGGAAGGCAAAATTGGTGCTCTCCATAGGAATCCCAAGTGTGGGCAGAAAATGCATTGAACCTTTATATTTTGACCCTAAAAAGTATATTTGTTTCAAAATTCCTGTTCATTCAGGGGTGAACCCATCAGATCTACGTGGCACAAACACCGGTGTCTGGATAGGTGTCAGTGGATCTGAAGCAGGGGAAGCCTTCAGCCGGGATCCAGAAGAATTGCTTGGGTACAGCATGACTGGATGCCAACGTGCCATGTTTGCTAATCGCATATCATACTTCTTTGACCTTAAAGGTGGGTACGACCATGTAGCAATTGTACCATACTTGTAATATATATATATATATATATATATATATATATATATACACACATATATATATTATATATATATATATATATTTTATATATATATATATATATATATATATATATAATTTTTTTTTTTTTTACACAAATATTGGTTTTAATATAGATTTCTTACACGTCTTACTTTTCTCAGGGCCCAGTTTGGCTATAGATACTGCCTGCTCATCCAGTTTATTGGCTTTAGAAAATGCATACAAGGCGATCTACCATGGCCAGTGCAATGCTGCAGTTGTAGGTGGCGTCAATTTGCTGCTCAAACCCAACACATCAGTACAATTTATGAAGCTGGGCATGCTGAGTCCAGATGGAACATGCAAGTCTTTTGATGCCTCAGGTAAGTGAATTGTAACTGCCTCATTAGACTAGTAGTAAAAGAAGGTACAGTCCACAATTGGTGTTATATACAAGAACACCACTGCCTCATTTTATGGCAGCCATGAATAGAACAATTGCAATGTCCTTTCATTCCTATTTGACAACTCCAATTCCCCAAAAATAGCAATGCTGTGTAAAACATAAAGAAAACAAGAATGCAATGATTTGGAAAACTGCTAGAGACATATTGTATAATCAGATCATAAGGTTAGAGTTGACACTTCATTTCATTTGGAAAAAAATAACCATCTTGAAATAGATGGCAGCGACACATCTCAAAAAGTTAGTACAGGGCCTTGTCTACCATGGTGTGAAATGTCCTCTTCTTCCTACAACAGTCTGTAAACATTTGGGAAGTGAGGAGACCAATTGATGAAGTTTTGGGAGTCGAACAATCTCCCATTCTTGTCTGATTCAGGATTCTAGGTGCTCAACAATCCTCGGTCTTTTTTTGTCCAGATTTTTCATTTCATGATGTCCTAAATGTTTTCTACTCGTTAAAGGTGTGCACTGCAGGGAGCCAGTTTATCCCCCAAATTCATTTTCTGTTAATCCATCTTGTTGGGATGTTTGCAGTATGTGATATGCCATCATCTTGCTGAAATATACAAGGCCTTCACTGAAATTGACTTTTGAGATGTTCATGCTGCCCATGCGATAGGCACTCCATATATCACAGGCTTTTGAACTGTGCGCTAATAACAAACTGGATGGTCTTTCTCCTATGGAATGTGCAGGACATGGCATCCATCAGTGGCGTAACTAGAGTCTGGTGGGCCCCAGTATGAAATTCAGACCTGGGCCACCGCACACGCACACGTTAGTCGGATGTATGGGCCCCGTGTAACGTTCTAAGTTCTATAAAGACTCACAAATTGACCGCTCCTCCCCTTCATTATGTATTAATGTCTCTCATCCTGCTATATATGGTCATCCTACTGGAATATGGAGCTTATTATTTTATATATGTCTCCCATCCTGCTATATATGGTCCTCCTCCTGGAATATGGCACTTATAGTGGAATATATGCCCCCTTCATGGTTTATATGGTCTTCCTCCTCCCGCCACAATAGTCCTCCAATTATTATAATGCATCCCCATATTCCTCCATATATTACAAAATACCCCCATAGTCCTCCATGTATTATAATGCATTCCATAGTCCCCCATTCATAAGGTAGTCCCAATAGTCATCCAATTATTATAATGCACCCCCATCATCCTACATATAGTAGCCTCACAGCTCTCCATATAGTATAATACAGACTCATAACCCCTCCATATAATACAGTGCTGTGCAAATTAATTGAGATAAAGCATTTTTGTAAGTAAAATCGTAAGTTGGTTACCAGTCAGTGATTCAAATCAGTTTTAACTGCTGTGAACACATGTGAGTTTACAACCTTGAGTAACAAAATGTGGTTCGACTGGTTTTAGTCAGAAAATAACAGCTAGCTTCCTCCTCAGCTTCAGTTGAGAGCTTGTTTCTGTGAGGAGTGGTTTAGTGTACTTTTTCTCTTAGTGTGACTCGTGCCTGTAATAATGGATGTTACTCCATGGAAGAGGTCTAGAATTATTACTCTTAATTAACATACAGGTCTGACTGTAAGAGAAATCGCTTCCACTGTTGGTGTTGGAAAATCTACCGTTTCAAGAATAATTCGCACACAATGAAACTGGATCGTTTTCTCCAAAACGAAAAGGGAAATGTGGAAGAAAAAGGAAAACGACACCAAGAACTGATAAAACATTTATCAGAAAGAGTAAAACGAATGCAAGAAAAGCAAGTAAAGACTTGCTTTGTCCCAATTCATTTGCACAGCACTGTATAATACAGCCTCAGCCCTCAATATAGTTAATGCAGCTTCACAGTGCTCTACAGAGTATAATGCAGGCTGAGTTCTCCATGTAGTGCAGCCTCTATAGTGCAGCCTTACATATGCAGCCTCATAGCTCTCCATATAGTACAGCCTCATATAGTGCAGCCTTATATCTCTCTATATAGCGCAGCCTTATATATGCAGCCGCATAGCTCTCCATATAGTGCAGCCTTATATATGCAGCCTTATATCTCTTCATATAGTGCAGCCTTATATCTCTCTATATAGTGAGTTATATATGCAGCCTCATAGCCTATCTATATGGTGCAGCCTTATATATGCAGCCTCATAGCTCTACATATATTGCAGTTTTATATATGCAGCCTCATAGCCTCTCTATATGGTGCAACCTCATAGCTCTCCATATAGTGCTGTCTTATATATGCAGTCTCATAGCCTATCTATATGGCGCAGCTGTGGCACCCCAAGGGTTAATATGCCTCGAAAACAACACAGGTTTAATCCCCACACAACACTACACTAGAAAGTGGGAGGAGCTTAGCTGGCACCTGCACTAGTGGGAGGAGCTAAGTTGTTTACCTCAGAGCAGAAGTGACAGTTAGTTCAGTTTGAGTCTGGAGCAGGAGCAGAGCCAAGTAGAAGTGGAGGTCCTGAGAGGTCTGAGGAAAGGAGACAGAGTAACAGAGGAACATACCCGGGATAAAGAGTTACCCCAAAAGCTTGACCCCGGGGAGGCGCTCAAGACGGATACCGGATCCGAGGCTGTGCCTGAGACAGACAGGACAGTAAACACCGGCATAGTGAAGGTCCACCATCTTCACTGTACTATAGCAAAGCAACACGAAGGAGTCAGTGACACAGAGGACTCAAGTTGCCCAGCAGATTGGTACCCGTGAGCAGAAACAGGGCCAGCAGTATAGCTACAAGCAGCAGCAGGGCCACACACAGCGTTTAAGTAGGAAGCCAAGGACCCGGTCAGGGTGAGAGCAACCTGGTACAGACTCCGTGGACAATACTGTGTAATACCATCTGCCAGTAAAGACTTGAAGAACAACAGAAACCGTGAGTGTGTGTGTCATCCTTATGCTGAAGCCCCACTTGCCCTCATAGACTGCCATTGCCTCTACTCTTATCATCTCTACTGCTACCCTTACTCTCCTGCAGCATCAATAACATCCTCACAGACTTTAACTACCTCTACCAGTGCCCCGGGGAACTCAGTTCTGCCCACAGGAACTATTCCATCCAAGCTGCTAACCCATCATCCCCGGAGGTTCTGCAGCAGCGGCGGCCCCATTACTGGCCGCATATAGTGGGTGGCGTCACGAGTGACAAATCCCCTGTAAATAACCCCCCATTTTATTGTGCGGGCCCGGGACACGGTCCGGACCAGGACCGCCGTGACATCCCCCAGCAGCACCCCGGTCCGGCACCGAGTACCCCCGTCCCAGTGGGCTCCACACAGCCTCATAGCTCTCCATATAGTGCAGCCTTATAGCCTCTCTATATTGTGCAACCTCATATATGCAGCCTCATAGCCTCTCTATATGGTGCAGCCTCATATATGCAGCCTCATAGTTTCTCTATATGGTGCAGCCTCATAGCCTCTCTATATGGTGTAGACTCATATATGCAGCCTCATAGCTTCTCTAAATGATGCAGCCTCATAGCCTCTCTATATGGTGCAGCCTCATATATGCAGCCTCATATCTCTCCATATAGTGCAGCCTCATATATGCAGCCTCTTAGCTTCTCATATATGCAGCCTCATAACCTCTCTATATGGTGCAGCCTTATCTATACAGCCTCATAGCTCTCCATATAGTGCAGCCTTATATATGAAGCCTCATAGCCTCTCTATATGGTGCAGCCTCATAACTCTCCATATAGTATAATGCACCCTCTCCTGCCCCCATAATCCTCTGGCCACTGAGCACTCACTTACTAAAAAAAAAATATGTTCTCACCTCTCCCGTTCCCTCTGCTCTGGTCTTCTTGCTGAAGAGAAGACTCAGGAGGAGGAACTGTACACTGCATAAAGCAGGAAGTGCCACTTACTCCTAGTGTGGAGGAGGCGGCACCAGACTGCTGTATGCGTTCCACATTGCAACGCACAATGAAAGAGGAAGGGAGGGGCGGGAGCAGCAGGAGGCTCCCCCCTCCCTCCTCTCCCTGACCCACGGGCCCCATAGCAGCGTATGCTGCCGCGCAGTGACATGGATGTGCGTCGTCGGAGATGCACATCCATGTGAAGCAAGCGCCTGGCGCTGGGATTGGCGGGCACAGGGGGCGGCTGGCGACGCGGGCTCCTTATAGGTTCTGCGACCGTGAACGTTACGCCCTTGGCATTCATGGTTTCCATAAACAATTAGAAATTTTGACTTACCTGATCACAGGACAGTTGTCCATTGTACCTAATATGAACACCAGATAGATGATGGGATGGAACCCACACCAACCCCTGGGATTGTGAGCTCAGCCTTATGGCTCTACCACCTATCCACCATCACATACTGAAAAATGACAAGAGAAACATAGCCACTGTAGAGAATTTTATTTTATTCATTTTTTAGCATTTTTTATCGATCATGTTTAATCCTTCCTTGCTGTTCGGTTTCAGTTCCTTACATCCTTATAAGTGGAATACTGATAGACACCATTATAGATAGTCCTAGAAAAGAAAAAGATATAGATATCTTATCACTATATTATGCAATACTTAAGATCTATGTGCAACAGCAACATCCACCAGTTATAGTGGCATAAGTCACTAGAATACAAGTCAGTATGGCAACCTTGAGTGACCCTATGCGCCTCGAGAAACATGGCGCGTTTAAATTTAACCAAACTTATGGCAACCTTGAGAGTGGCGATGGAAACTGGTCCTCTCCCGCTGCTATCTTGGATGGCGCGCATACAAGCATTCAGAATGTTGTGGCTCCCAAAACTACTTTACTTATTTCGGTGTGTCCCACTGGGATACCCAGGCAAACTGCTGACTCTACTACAACGACGTATAAATTCATTCATATGGGCAGGGGGCAGGCCAAGAGTCCGCAGGGACGTAATGTACCTGAAGTTGAAAGGGGGAGGCATGGGGGTCCCAGACGTCACTTCATACCACAGAGCCATTCTTCTAGAGGCCACGGGGGAATTATGGAGACGAAAAGAGACATTGGGCTGGACCCAATTGGAGACAGAGATTGCTCCGGAAGTTTCCCCGGGAAGGCTCCTGGCCGGGAATGCCCTGGGCCCGGTTGGGGTGGTGCACCCCCTGGCCACGGTCCGTGCTCTCCAGGTGGTGTGGAAAAAGATTCCTACTCACTGGTCAAAATTTCCCCCGGAGCATATTCCGATGGAAGCCTTTCGGGTGCATATCCCCTCTCTGAACCTCACTCCCTGGCTGAAAGCAGGTATCAGTGCTTTAGGAGATCTCCTGAAGAATGGCAAACTACTTCCATTCGACGACATTTGTGAGGGAAGACAGGAATTAAGACATACCTTCTTACAATATACACAAGTTCGCCACTTCCTCTCCTCAAAGGGCTGCTCTCACGATCTGAGGCGACCTTTACCCTCCCCACTCCAACGACTGTTATTCTCAACCACTAGAATCCCGAGGGGTCTCTCCGCCTTGTACGAGGAACTAATAACACAAAACTCCCCCCCTAAACTAACATATATGGCATCATGGGAGGCAGACCTGAATTTCCAGGCAGATCAGGATGATTGGGAGGGGTCAATCAGATGTGTAACTCAGGTATCAAAATGTATAAACCACCTCGAATCCCTCAAGAAGGTTCATCTCCGCTGGTACACTCCTCCAACCAGGATAGCCAGATTCGCTCGCGGAGTCTCCCCTTTGTGCTGGAGGGAGTGTGGCCAGAAAGGTGACCTGGCACACATGTGGTGGCACTGCCCTAAAGTGGCTCAATTCTGGGCACTAGTCGAAAGCTTGATGGACACGGTAACGGACACCCACATTCCGTTATCACCCCAGCTAGCTGTTTTAAACATAGGGGGCGAAGTCTTCCCACCGATTACCCGCCATGTGATCACCTATATTCTAATAGCAGCAAGACTATGCATTGCAGCAGCATGGAAAAATTCATCCCCTCCCGCCACCAGGGACCTTATCCAAAAGATTAACACTATCTTCACGCATGAATATTATCTCGCAATGGACGCCCCGAGGAGGAGATATATCTCGGATGCATGGGACTTATGGGCAGCACATCCCTCAGCGATTCACCCTCCTCCTTAGATGCACGGAGTTCCTCGAGGTCACAACCCCCTAATCTTCAACACCTAACTCTTTTACTTACTCATTTCTCTACTTCTCTTCCCAGCTATATTTGGTTTTCCCCCCTCCCCTCCTTTTCCCCTTGTTTTTTCCCCCCCCTCCCTCACCCTGCACCCTTCCCTTTCACCCCCCCCCCCTTGTGTTTAACCACATTAAGCTAAAAAATAAGCTGTTTAACCGGCAGTACGAACCTACAGCCAATTGGGAAAGATGGCGTTTAATGTAGAACGGACGGGAGTATCGTGAACATATAGTCGGAGCACTTATCTGACTGTAGATGACGACTATGCAATCCACGCGCTATATACCCTCCTCCAAGGAACTATTAAGTGATGACTGCAGTGATTCATGTGTACCACAGTACTCTTGCTTTAATCATTATTTCCTTGCCTTACTTTTCATCTGCACCCGAGGTCACCCCCTTCCTACCCTTCTCCCCCCCCCCCCCCCCTTCCTCAGCCCCAATGCCCATGACCCCTACTCACCCCTATCCTTTCGCTTCCTTAATCAAGTAATGTTATGTCATGTTTGTTGTTTCCTTATCCCTACAATGCCTGTCATGCTTGACATAGCTACTGTGATTTGTTATATTTACAATAAACATTTATTGAAGACTAGAATACAAGTCAGGTACGCTATAATGGCAAAAACACAAGTTCGATCCCACCTGAAGGCAGCAGTAGAAAGTCACATATTTTTTATTTTTTTGCCAGCATGGATAGCAGCAATGGTTTTATATGCTTTTTTGTCGTGGAATTCGAGATGTCTTTTAGCTCATTTTTATGCTGTGATTTTTAACAAATGTTTGATACCAGTTTGTGATTAAAATGATGTTTAGTTTGATATGTTAGTGAAAAAGGCTCCAAAACTTGTAACCACGCCCACTTTGTGATGTCACACACCCCTCTGGCACACCCATAGCTAATCATGTGTGGTGCTATATAAACCCCACTGCACTAGTGTATTGTAATATCCCTGAGGAAGGCGCCAGGTGGAGCGCTGAAACATGTTGGAGAATAAAGATTAAGCTTGAAATAACTTCCTGCATCCCAGGTGATTCCTTGGTACCCGGTGGCGCGGACTGTCATACACCTTTTCCCAGCTTCCTGAGTTGTCCATTTTGACTCAGTCTATTTTACATGAGCTTTGGCACAGAACAGAAGCCAGATTTCTGGATTGTGTTGATATATGCTTCTCTTTTACACGATATAGCTTTAAATTGCATTAAAAGGAATACATAGTGATCTGTGTTCACAGACAATAATTTCTGGATGTTCATGTCAGAATCAGGCCTGCTTTAATGCTCCAGGGTCTGTAGATTACAAGCATCCAATATTGTCACTTTTGCACATCGATTTCTGAAAATTTTCTGATTCTTTTGATGATACTATGTTCTGTAGATGATAATTCAAAGTCTCTTTGCAATTTCACAATGTTTGGACACAGTTGTTCAAAGTTTAAAGTGTTTATTTGGGATCTATAAAAAAATAAATTGTGCCTTAGCACCAACAGGCAGGTAGCAGCCACCTACCTGCCTGTTGTGCCCGGCACTGTTCATTGCTGGTCACCCCTGACACGGAGTGGTTTGAGACTACTCTTGTTGGCAGTTTTGCTGCTTCCGCTGATGTCACGTCAACAGAGCGCGGCTTCTCCCTTCTGTCAAAGAACATCAGACTCGACATCACGCTGATTGACAGCTGGCTTCCCTAATCAGGTAGTGGGAGACGGTCTGTCTTGCCCCTTCCACAGAGCAGAAAGGAAAAGCTGCCTCTGCTCTATTTACCCCGCCATGCTGTCACCGACAGGAGTGGTCTGTGACTGCTCTGTGCTGGGGGTGAACGGAGGCGAATGGTGCCGGCCGGGCACAACAGGCAGGTAGGTGGCAGCTACTGTGTTCTCCCGAAAATAAGACCTAGTGTTTTTTTTTGTCAGGATGCTAAATATAAGGCACCCCCCGAAAATAAGATGTAGCAAAAAAAAATTTGTAAAGGCATCCCTGCCGACCAGGGGTGCAGGCATGCAGCTATGATTGATTCTGTGCGGTACCAGTATTGCTGGAGCCCGCTGCCGCCACTGCTTTATTCATTCCTCCACGTTTTGTATGTATGATGTCTGGGCACCGCTCAGTGTAGATGTACGGTTGTAAGCCATTGGCCAATCAGGCGACGGCTGCTGGTGTCTGATTGGGCGTCACATTACCATACATCTCCAGTATGTACGGTATCCAGGAGCCGCTCAGAGTAGATGTTTGGTAATGCGCCGCCAAATCGGATGCCAGTAGCCGCCGTCTGATTGACCGACGGCTTACTACAATACATCTACGCTGAGCGGCGCCCGTACATACAGGACGGGAAGGTATGAATAAAGCAGCGGTGGGCTCCATCAATAGCAGTGTGTGTGTTGGGGGCTGCAGAATGATGATGGGGGCTGCAGATGGGTGCTGCAGGGGGACATTAGGGGATGATGGGGGCTGCAGATAAATTATGGAGGCTGCAGATGGATGATGGAGGCTGCAGATAAATGATGGGGGCTGCAGATGGATGATGAGGGCTGCAAGGGGGATGATGGGGGCTGCAGATGGTTGATGAGGGCTGCAAGGGGTATGATGGGGGCTGCAGATGGATGATGGGGGCTGCAGATGGATGATGGATGGATGACACAGTTTGGTTATGCTGGCCTGTGATGACAACTACTGTACAGTATATAATAAATGTTAATTTTTTTTGTCCAACAATAAATGTGGATTCTTCTTCATGGAACAAAAATACACCCCCTGAAAATAAGACATGGCGCATCTTTGGGAGCAAAAATTAATATAAGATGGTGTCTTATTTTCGGGGAAAGAGGGTATCTGCCTGTTAATGCTTAGGTACATTTTTTTTTAAATAAAAATCCTGGACAACCCCTTTATTAAATCTCTGACCATCTTTTTCCTGAGAGCCTCTGCCTCTCTAACATGCTCTTTTTATACACATTTATATGACTTAGTTGATAATTGACCCTCCATCAATTTTTCACTAATACCAATTATATTTTCTGCCTTTTATTAACCCTTTCCCAACTGTTTTGAGATGTGTCTCTGCCATCAATTTCTAAATGAGTTCATTTTTTCAGATGAAATGGAAAATGTCAAACTTTTCATTTCTGATTTGCGTTCTGTCATCAATAAAAATGGCAATATAAGATCTCCAGATGATTGGATTCTTGTTTTCTTTATATTATACACAACTATTCTTTAAAATAGGACTGTACATTAGACACTGGGCATACTTAACTATGATATACACCTTTTTTTCTATAATAGAAGACTTCTGACAGTCAGAGACAACAAAAAATGCCATTCCCACTTAGAAAGCTGAAAGATATTATTAAAATATCAAAGTGAATGTGCTTATAACTAAACTTTAATTTTTTCCAGAGCAAGTTAATAAACTTCACAAATCGCTTTATCGGGGGATTTGTCTTCATTCCTGTAAACACTTACGTGGCTACCAAACCCTGCTGTTCATCCATCTATTGGCCTGCCTTCAGCTGCATTCATATACATTGAGATTGATGTTCACACTGTTTACGAGTACTGATGCTGACAGTGATACTGCAAGTGCAACACAGCCACAAATGTTACCAAATGAGCTTGATTTTCTGTCGCAAGTCACACTTGCCATAGACTTCAATGCAAGTCGCATGTGACATGAGACCTTCGTGTTACTTGTCTGCAATTTGCTTGTTTTATTTACAGCAAAATAACTGCTCTAAAATACCATATTTTCTGGATTATAAACCACTTTGTTTCACCAAATATTGTTGGGGAAAATGGGGTTGTGTTTTACAATCTGGAATCTTACCGAAGGGGCGCGTCGGCTGAGGAATACGGTCACTAGAGGCAGGAAGTCGGCGACACCAGTAGGACGATGCTGCAGACTCAGAGGAAGGGGTGTCATGGCAGCGCAAGGCAGATGCCATTGATGTGGTGGCGGTGGACTCTATGGACTTCATGAAAATAATTATGGAAGCAGCTTGTGTGCAAATTGGGATCTCAGAGAGTCAAGATCGCAAATTGGGATCTCAGAGAGTCAAGATCTCAATCTGCACACATGACGCCTCTGACTAAATGGACTTCAGGAAAATGGCTGTGGATATGGCACATGTGCAGATTGAGATCTTGACCATTTTCATGAAGTTCATCGCCTCCACTGCTGGTAGATCAATGGTGTATGACTCGCACCACCACAACAATCCTTCCTCCGAGCCCCAGGCCCACAGCAGCACCCCACTGGTGCCTCTATTACACTCCCTCTTCCGGGCCAACAGCATCGCCCCACTGGTGCCTCTGTGACAACTCCTCCTCCTAGCCCAGGGTTCGCAGGATTGCCCCACTGGTGCCTCTGCGACAACCACTCTTAACTGCTTAAAGGTACCGTCACACACGGCAATATTGCTAGGCAATTTCACTGGCAATTTGCTGGTTGCAGTGAAATCATGGACACATTGTTCTATTTTGTTGCTGTGTACAAATGGAGCAATGTGTCCATGATTTCACTGCAACCAGCAAATTTCCAGTGAAATTGCTAGCAAAGTTGACGTGTGTGACAGTACCTTCAGGGTCAGCAGCATTGCCCCACTGATGCCTCTGCACCACCCCCTCCTATCAGCCCAGGGTCCACAGCATCGCCCCACTGGTGCCACCATCGACTTCCTGCGGCGGTGACCCTGCCTCCTGTCATTCCGCTCCACCACCTCTGCATTCAACTGTTAGCTACACTCGGATTATAAAACGGACTCTAGGATTATAAGGCAGAACCCCTTTTTTAATATTAAAAATGATTTTTTTTCCTATTTTCCTCCTCTAAATTTGGTGTGTGTGTTATAATCTGGTGCATTTTATAATCTGCAAAATACTGTAGTTATAGGACAGCAAGTTTCAGATAATGTTTGGTTGTCCAACGTTTCTGAGAATTGCTGTCGCCTCACACATCACAGTGCAGCACCAGCCTTATCCCCGACTATTGAGACACAGGCTGTGACGCTTTCACTGCCATCACCTGTACTCCAAATGAGGACATTCTAATATAAATACTATTGGGGAATACCAGGATTTGGAAGTCAAATGCAATTTTTTTTACATGAGTGAAAACAAATTTCCTAAAAAATTATGTGCAAAATTTTATAACATTGAATCCTGGTTGAAAAAAAGTTATACTCTAAGCAATATATTGAGTGCAAGGAACAATGGGCACATCCATGACATTACACAGCCGAGGAGGATTTCCCATTGATCCTAGTACTTCAGAAGATCGAGTTGAGACAAGTAAATGACAGCACTACAAATCTGCTTGATGTGTAAAATGACGTCATTTGTGCTTGTTTTATGTCTGTAATTTAGGAAATGGATATTGTCGTTCAGAAGCTGCTTGCGCAGTCCTGGTGACTAAGAAGTCTCTGGCAAAACGAGTGTATGCTACCATAGTAAATGCTGGGAGTAATACTGATGGCTACAAAGAGCAAGGTGTGTCTCCACCCGCGGCCATGTG
>JARQOC010000006.1:271433103-271481937 GCA_033576535.1 Allobates femoralis
TGTTGTCGATCGTTCTTTAATGTGAATGTTATTACATTTTCTCACTGCACACTCTCCAATGCCCTGTAGCCATGTTGAAATTCTCCATCTTATTGTAGCTTAGGTCCTGGACACACCCTTACTTGAGGTTTTTAATTGCACTTAGTGGTATAGAACACCCATACACGCAATTCCACACCGCAGGCAGAGGCACAGAGTTAGGACCCGTTAAGATGAGACACCTTGACATTGGTTACCGGGCTCTCATGCTACGGCAGTGCATCAGCTAAGTTCTCATTTTTTTCCTGTATCTTGAAGCAGATTCTCGCTATGCCTTTATGTCCCATTCACACTTGAATTAGCTCTACACATAGCCTTGCCATTTGCATTCATTAGCCAGTATGCTATTTCTCATTTTTCTTAGTGTTAGTGTGCAGCATGATCTCCTTTTTGTCATGATGTTTTTTCTAGCTAGCACCTTTCACTCAGAGGTGTCAACGTCATTCTTTAATGTTAAGATCTTTTCCCTGACATCCTTAGACTGAGTTCACACCACGGTTTTGTTCCTGTCTGTGGGGATCTTGTTTTTTGCAGGACCACATGGACAGGAATGTACAGGTCCGGATGTGAATCCGTGATTTTGAGAGATCCGGACACAGAAAGAGCTGGGTGGAACCGAGTCTGCAAAGCACAGTCTAATTGGTGTCGGGGCTGTTACTTTCGCTTTTACAATGTATCTACATATTATATTGCGAAAAGTGGAATTAAAGAAAGTAATGATTAAAAAAAAAAAATGCTCACCTCTCTGCCGAGCATCCCATGATGCAAGCGATTGCTGCAGGATCTTAATCAGCTGACCGAGCGGGGCAGCAACCCTATCAGCTGATATGTCACATGACAGCATCAGCTGAGCGGTTTAAATCACCCGCCCATGATCGGTTTTGGCGGCAATTTAGTCCGCTCAGCTAATGTTCATGTGACACATCAGCTAATCGGTTACCGCTGGTTAGCTGATTAAGGTACTTGCAGCCATCGGTGGTGGACACCTCGCATCGCGGGACACTTTGCGGAGAGTGAGTATTTTTTTTATTTTTGACACATTGCTTTCTTTAATTCCACTTTAGGAGTGTATGTAGAAACACTGATAAAGTGAAATTACTGAACAGAGCCGTTTTTGGTATACTGAGTCATACTCAGTACACTAAAGCCGGATCCGGGAAACGATCCTGTTTTTCCTGGATCCAGCGAACATAGACTCCCATGTTAAGTGTGCTGGATCACCCAGGATTTGTTCTGTCAGTTTGACGTTTTTTTTCACCAGAACCTAAAATCAGAGCAGACTCCAATTTTGGGGCCAGAAAAAAATAGGACAGAAAAGAATCGGGACTGAAATTGGCAGAATCGGATGGCCATTTATGACCATTTCTGGGTCCATAGGGCTACATGGGAGGCAAAAACGGATCCTATTCTGTCCTTTTCAACTCATTAATTGATTGTGATTTGACTGAATCGTATGTGGACAAGGAGTCTTTTATACAGGTGACAATTTAGGACAGCTTTCTTTAATGCAGGTAACGAGTTCATTAGGAGTTCTAAGGCCAGTTTCACGCCACATTTTTCAGGATCCGGGTTCACACCGGAAAGTCTCGGATCTGATTTTGGCCCCATAGTACACCTATGGGGCCGAATTGGACCGGATGGCAGTGTTTTGCCATCCGGTTTTGTGCTGTCTGGGAGGATCCGACAGCTTTTGTTTTTTGGCCCCGGACACAAAAACGGATCATGCATCATTTTTTGTGTCCGGGACAAAAATCAGTCAAGATCGGATCCAGCACGATTCGGCGCTCCCTAACATTGAAGTCTATAGCGCCGTATTGCCCCAGATCCAACAGAAAATCGGATGTGGCTCCCGGACGCCGCCTGCTGAAGTTTAGCAGCGAGCGCTGTTAAACTTCAGCAGCTGGAGAGCTCCCCACCTGAGATTTCAGGACCACGGCTAGCTCCCCGCTAGCCGCGATATTGAAATTTCAGCAGCTGCAGCTGGGATCTGCCAATTCTGGCAGAAAACAGGAACGGAGGGCATATTTGCCCTCCGGTTCTGTTTGTCCGGGGTAGTCAGGTTCTGTCCGATGTTTCCTGCAAAACACCGGACAGAACCTGATACTCCACAACCGTGGTGTGAAACCGGCCTAACTGTTCTGTAGGAGCCAAAACTCCTATTGGTTGGTAGGGGATCAAATACTTATTTCTCTCTGCAAAATGCAAATACATTTCTATAATTTAAATGTGCAGTAGTAGGAATCTGGGCACCGACCACCGTAATCAGGCTTGCTACTAAATTACAGCAACAGACAGTGGTCAAAATGAAAAGCATCTTTGATATTGAGCAAAATTCAACAACTCTATTCTGAAGGATCTGGTACAAAAAACTGCAACGAATACCGAATGATTCATATAATGGGGATAGATTGGGGAATTGTTGTACTAGTAGAGAAGAAGTGATGGCCATGAAACACTTCATCCTCTTTATTTTCAGGAAAAATCTCTATAATGGAAGAGAGCGCTGTAAGTGACTTCCAGAGGCAGCTCACAGATACTGTCCTAGAAAGTAAAGGGACAGAGGATTTCCTGTTGTCAGACAAAGATGTGTACAAAGAGTTACGGCTGCGAGGATACGACTATGGACCAACCTTCCAGGGGATTCTGGAGTCCAATAGCACAGGTGAGGAATTGGCAGGGCTGGACTCACCATCCAGCACAGTAGGCAGTTACCGGAGCACGAAGTCTGATGTCTTCTGCCCGGTCACCTTGTCACTTTGAGAGCTCACAGTTCCTGCAGGTAAAAGTGAAATAACATTGCTTTTGGTTACTTTTAATCTCTTTGGTTTATAGGTGACCAGGGGAAGTTACTGTGGAATGATAATTGGGTGACCTTCCTGGACACCATGCTGCAGATGATGGTCTTAGGGATAAACGGTCGCAGCCTCCGCTTACCCACAAGAATCCAATCAGTGTACATTGACCCCGCAACACATGAGGAACATGTATGCTTGTGTACAGGTGACAAAAAAGGTAAAATACATATTTGTCATGTCCATAGATATAATATCTGTTTCCATACCAATCCATACAAAGCTTTCTTACATATCTATGGGATACCAGTAAACATTAAACAGATGTACATATGAATGGAAAGTAGAAAGGTAAAGTGTAGCACAATGTCTAAGGCCAGTAGGGGTAGCACAGCTTGCTGCCTATTAGATCAGACTCAATCTAGGGGTCCGTTTACACAGACCGACTGTTGGCCTAAAAGATGATTTCACCCTATGAACAAGCATAAGGGGATCGTCAGCCAACTTACAAACCAAAATAATCGTGAAACAAGCATTTTTAACAACACTAATTCACTACTTTCACGCAGTGTAAATGCCTCTTAAATGTTATTTCCTATGAACAAACATCATTTTAAAGTTTATTTTCATCAATAGATTTTGCAATAATACATATATGTGTTCCAGCTATGTACTGTGTAATCGATGTGTCTGACCATACAGGGACATGGTCTAATCATACCACATCTCCTGTGCTGAGATAATCTTATATGTGTGTCCCTGCTATGTACTGTGTAATGGATGTGTCTGACCGTACAGGGACATGGTCTGATCATACCACATCTCTTGTGCTGAGATAATCATATATGTGTCCCTGCTTTGTACTGTGTAATGGCTGTGTCTGCCCATACAGGAACATGGTCTGATCATACCACATCTCCTGTGCTGAGATAATCTTATATATGTGTCCCTGATATGTACTGTGTAATGGATGTGTCTGACCATACAGGAACATGGTCTGATCATACCACATCTACTGTGCTGAGATAATCTTATATATGTGCCCCTGCTATGTACTGTGTAATGGATGTGTCTGACCATACAGGACATGGTCTGATCATACCACATCTCCTGTGCTGAGATAATCTTATATATGTGCCCCTGCTGTGTACTGTGTAATGGATGTGTCTGACCATACAGGAACATGGTCTGATCATACCACATCTCCTGTGCTGAGATAATATTATATATGTGTCCCTGCTATGTACAGTGTAATGGTCATGTCTGACCATGCACAGAACCTGGTTTGATCCTGGGCAGGGGAGGACACAAAAGATTATACAGACATTATAGTACTAGATTGCAAATAATTCTTTCTTTGAGATAAAGCATTTTTTAAAAACTGGCCTGGAAATGTTTTACCTTAAAAAAAGAATCAGCTGTAATCTCATGCTGTAATATCTGTAAACTCCTGCATCCTCCCAGCCAGGATCAAACCAGGTTCTGTGTATGGTCAGACACATCCACACTCTTCCATATGTCCTATTAGGATGTTATACAGATAAGCCTCCTCAGGGATCTCCAATACGATTCACTGTACAGAGTAGTATCAGAGTTTCACAGCATCACTGCTTGGTGAGGCAGAATAATATCCTCCATGCTGTTGCTGCTTCGTTTTCTGAGTTCAGAGAAAAAGAAGGGGAATCTCTCTACTTACTATGTACATAAAACATCAGATCAACTAAGTCTCCACTCACTAGGTCAGATATAGGGAAAATGAAAGACTGAAGCTAAAGAGGAGAAACATGCAGAATATAAATCAAATGATAGCCAGAAATTGTTTGTCATCTTCTACCTGCTAAACTTTAAAAAAAGATGAATTTACCCATAAATCTGAATCAAATAGAAGCTCAGTGAAAAAATGTAATATCATGTGAAAGTCATCGATATTAACAACTAAGGCGTCTTTTATTGTTTTGTTTATTTGCATTACATTTCTCTTTGGGTATGTTTTGATGAACATTTATAGCATATTTCTGTTATTTCAGCACTTCATGTTAGTGTTCACAAATGCCTAGAAAAAATGACTTCTGGAGGGGTGCAGATATGTGGTCTACATGCCACCACAGCTCCACGCCGCCAACAGCAGCAAACACCCCCTACTCTGGAGAGCTTTGTCTTTACCCCTTACATTGAAGAGAACTGTCTACGAGATGACAAGAACCTACATTCTCTTCTAGAGCAATGTACAGGTAGTGATTTAACAGTTACCTTAATAAACTTTATGATCTTTTTATATACCTATTGAATAGTTTGTGAACTATATTTTATATGTCACAATGTCCGGCAGGTCATACTAAATTGTTTACCTTAGATCATCACTTTCTGACATGTGAGTAACTGAGATTCTAGTAATATGAGGCCAGAGAGCTGGATGACCCAACAATATCCTGCATTAAGGGCCACTGCCCACACATGCTTGAAGGGCTCAGCTCATGTAGGACATCAGCCGGTGTATCAACTCCTTGACCCCACTTGGCTCTCAATCTAAAGCATCATCTGGTTTCCTTGCAGATAAGATCTGTGAACTAGAGTCAAAGGTGGCCCAGCATGGACTAAAACTCAACATTCCCAGGATCAAAAGAGTCCACAGGAATAAAAAACTAAGTACTTCCCCAGATCATGGTCTCCTGCATGTCCTCACAGAGATCTGTAATCTGGAGTTAAATGGTAACTTGCATTCTGAACTGGAAGAAACTCTGACCCAGAAGAACAATCAGCTCCAAGATGATCCTCTCCTGAATGGGTTACTCATGTCACCTTATCTGAAGACCTGTCTGGATACAGTTCTGGAGAACAGTAATCCCCATAAGATGAAGATTATTGAAGTAAGTTATTCAGATATTTTTGATGTCTTAATTAAGTGGGTTCACAATTAATGATCATTCGATGATGCTTAGCAGTATACTATATAAAGTCAGTACTGAGTGTTGGGACCTCCACCGATCCCAAGTGCTCGGGATCTGAAGAACCCTTTGTGACTGGACAGTATTGATCAATCACACTGTCCCGCTATTCATTCTTATTGGGGCTGTCAGAGACAGCCAAATGCTACACTGCCATAAGAATGAATGGAGAATCAGGGCACATGATCAAAGACCACTTCATTCACATGAGGCTCTTCAGAGCACCAGTTTTCACAGCAGTCGGACCCCCTGCGATCTGAGTTATCCATATCTAATAAGTAAAGGACAACTGACAAACTTGAGTATACCTATTTATGTGTATGTGAGCCTTCTTCTGTCAATTGGCATTTGTATTGTGCTACAGTGTAATGATATGACAGGGATCTACTGTAGTCCACAAGTAGTAAGAAGCTTACAGGGCTCTGATCTGGTGGCCATGGACTACTAACATAACTGCTGGATCTCCACTTAGCTTTATACAAAGCTTGCAGCTTGTGACCTCTTCTCTATGTAAAAGAACAATGAAAATAGTAGCTGATCCATGTTAATACCTATAACTAGGAGTCATCCAGAGAATTTGACTTACACATGTTAGTTTTTACTTGTTTATTTCCATAGACCCTAACAGGAAATGGGAATTTGTCGTCTTATGTCCTGAGTGTGCTGAACACCCAACCAATGCTGCAGATAGACTACATTGCTACCGACCGGACTCTGGATGTCCTCTCTACAATAGAGGACAATCTAAAAGATGGTGGCGTTTCCATAGAGCAATGGGACCCATATACTGCTCCACCTAATGGTGTAACTGGTGCTGATCTGCTGGTGTGCAATAGCTCAGCACATCTCCTACAGGATCCTAGACAAGTTGTGCCCAATATGGCAGCAGCCGTGAAAGATGGAGGGTTTATTTTACTTCATACACATCTAAAAGGAGATATTCTAGGAGAGACCATTGCCTTCCTGAGGACTCCAAATCTCCAACAGAAAGACGGTCTCCTTTCCCAGGTATGATGATGCGTCAGTGCACTATGGCGGATGAGCATTGAACTTGCTTTAAATCTGGTCATTTGATGATAACTTCGGGGACTTTATGCCTCTAACCTTTATACATATGATGCAATACACAAATTTTGAACTATCTGAAATGTTTAACTTTGCCAGGCAGAATGGGAGAAGCTGATTGACAGTGCCCACATGGATGTGGTTGCCATGAAGAAGTCCTTCTACAACTCAGTCATTTTCTTATGTCATCGACGCACCCCAGCGAGGAAAGCCGTTGTCCTCTCGGTTGAAGACATGGACTGTGCTTGGGTGGAATCACTGAAGGTGGGCATTTTAATCGAACCATACAATTAGGGTATGTGCACTCGTTAAGTATTTTCTGCAAACGTTTCTGCATCAAAAAAGTGTCTCTTGGCAGGAAAAATGCTGCATTAAAAAACTACACTTTTTTGTTGTGTTTTTTTACGCATTGTTTTTCTTAGTTGTTAGAATGTGTTAAAAAAAAAGCTTCAAAACGGCTGAAATAATCGACAAGCTGCAGATTTGAAACTATGTCAATTCTGAAATGAAAACAGGCATCTTGTGCAGGAGACTTTGGGAATCTCACTTAGGCTGGTTTCACACTGCGGTCAGATCAGGTCAGGTCAGGTCAGGTTTTGTGTTTCAAAACCAGGAGTGACTCCAAAACCTAGAACAGGTGTCAAACTTTCAATTATACTTTTTCTCTGCAAGTTCCTCTCCTGGTTCCTCTCCTGGTTTTGAAACACAAAACCTGACCTGATCTGACCTAACCTGATCTGACCGCAGCGTGAAACCAGCCTTACTTTGCTGGATCAGTAAACTGTCTCTAAAAAAAGATTCAGGAAATCTATGGTGTGCGCTCATACCCTAATTTATGATGTCTAAATATCCATATCCTACATCATCTTCTGTTCTATCAAATAGGAAGCTATGGCCGATTTATCAGATCACCGAATTTGGCTAACTGCCCTGAATGAACCAAACTCTGGTATTGTTGGAATGGTAAACTGCTTGCGCCAGGAGCCAGGAGGGAACAGAATTAGGTAAGGCAGACTTCACGGGATGGTTACAATGACAGGTTTCAGGTTCTGCTTGTCCATATGTATTACTAAATGGGTTATAAGATGTGAAGTGGTGGAAAAGTAAGGAGCTGTATGACCTCAGATTCATCACTTTTACACAACAAACAGAAAGAATGTATAGGTTTATAAGATGACTTATCGTGACCTTGAAGCGGTATTCGATATGATATAACATTAACTAATATGGGCCAATCTCTCAGGATTGTTCAAAGGGAAAAACTTACACTGTAACACCCTTATTGTAACTATCTTGGAGGACTTGGTAGTCAGACCCTAAGTGATGTGATTGCAGATAATAATGGTATGCCTCCCATCTAATATTAATAAGAAGGGCTTTCTTAAGAGGTCTTATCATCAGGTTATAACTGGATGCTTATGGGCCTATTTTACCTCGCTGCTCCCTGAGTATTCTGTTTTTTAGTATTTTTTGGTTTTATTTCCCCATACGGTTCCAGAGATATGGGCCTATTTATTTAGTGCTAATTTCTATGATATTTGTGCACAGGATCCTCTGGGGATGTGCCTTTAGGCCGCTCTGCTTTATTACCCTTTGAGCACCGCACCCTTGGTAAAAACAAAGAGGGACCATATCTCTGGAGCCATATGGCAGATTAAAAAAAGAACCACGAGATGGAATATTCAGGGTCGCAGTGGGAATAGATGCAAACACTTGTCACTTTTCACCTGACTGGTCCTCTTCAAATATATTATAATAGAAGTATAATGTCTCTCTAGTGTCTGTCTGTGTATTAGCAGAAATAAATTGTATTTACTTGAGTTAAATAACAATAATTATTAATGTTGCTGCATGCATAGCTACATTTTGACCTTTTCTTGTCAGGTGCATCTTCAACTCTAATGTGAATTCACATAAAGTGTCTGAAAAAGAGATTCTGAAGCAGCAGAACCAGGATCTGGCAATGAATATCTACCAAGATGGAAGATGGGGAGCCTTCCGCCACACACCCTTTCAGAGAGGTGAGTATATAAATGTGTCTGGGATTATTGTCAGCATTTATGTATGTAGGACAAGTATCATATGGTATCTGCCATCTGCCTGTTCCTTTGGTTTATGTAGGAGTCATAGATGAAACAACACAGGGATCAACTGGTTAATATTGAAAACATCTAGCTTGAAATTCTTTGTAATAGTTAATGGGGGCATTTTTGGGGACAAAAGAGATGATTTCCTCATCTTGAAATGAGAAATTCATGAATGCAGCGGGTCTCCAGCTTAGCTTCAAGGAACCAGTGAACAAAGATATTCCCTGTACAAACGTTTTAACACGACTACTTTGAAATGTAAAAGTTGTAGAATTAGACTCTAATTTGGGTGTAATTTCTTAAACAACTATGTTTTGCATAATTGTCTTTATCTTACCAATAGGACAAGCTCAGGATAAAACAGCCTATGCTTTTGTGAATGTGCTGACCCGAGGCGATCTCTCGACCCTACGCTGGATTGCATCTCCTCTACGCCACTTCCACCCTACCAATCCCAATGTGAAACTGTGTCAGGTCTACTATTCATCGCTTAACTTCCGTGACATTATGTTAGCAACTGGGAAGCTGCCCCCCGATGCCATACCTGGTATGAAACATTTCCGTTATGTATTTCATTAAAGTAACTTGTACAGAACATTGCCACATGTACAGCTTCTAGGGTCTTTGTACATGGTACTATGGTCACATGTGGAACTCTGGTCTACCTAGCAGCAAATATCATGTGGTCCAAAACTCACCATGGTCAGGCATGGAAGGCTAGATTAAGAAGTAGCCATGCCCAGATTTACTTTATATATATCTATTATATAATCACGAATGGGTTTTTTGCCCCTTCTGAGTCCGCTCACGCTGCGAGTCAGCGTGGTCATGTGGATACGACCGAAGCATTGGCCGCGAAGCGGCCATTGCGAGTCAGAGACTCGCTCTTCTAGAATCCCGATGCATGTGCATCGGGCACCCAGCTAGTAATATATAAACAATAACGACAGATAAGGCTCTGGTGAACCTATATACGATTGCTCAAGATCGATCTTCCTACAGAGCGCTCATCCATGAAGTCATCATGGCTCGAGATTGAGTTTACGGCTATTAAATATTTAACATACACATTTACACACACACACACATATATATATATATATATATATATATATATATATATATATATATATGTGTGTGTTTCATATATTTTGATTAACAGTCAATTACGGAAGATTAGGTGTATATTGGAATCATCGTGAGATAATTAAAAATACTAGATGTGACAACTTTGTTTTATCCCAGATTACTTGGCAAATAGATATAGATTTTTTTCTTGTATTTTTAGGAGATGTAGCTCTACAGCAGTGCATGCTGGGAATGGAGTTTTCAGGACGTGCCCCTGCAGGAAACAGGGTCATGGGACTCCTTCCAGCTAAAGGCCTTGCTACTATTGTGGACGCCGATCAACGCTTTTTGTGGAATGTACCTGAAAACTGGTAAGTTCCCAGTTTTGGCAAAATGAGTTGCCGATTATTAGCTTGTAATCATTGAGCATTTACAGTTTTATTCTGTTCTTTCCTCTTGTAGGTCTTTGGCTGATGCTGCCTCAGTTCCGGTGGTCTACGCCACAGCATACTATGCCCTGATTGTGCGTGGACGGATGAGGAAGGGTGAGAGCGTTCTCATACACTCTGGATCAGGTGGCGTTGGGCAGGCAGCAATAGCTATTTCTCTCAGCATGGGTTGCCGCGTCTTCACAACTGTAGGTAGGTTGGTCTGAAAAATGTTGCCAATAAACCAAGGACTTTTGTCCAGATTGGTTAAAAATCTGATCCTGGCTGGCTACAGTCATTTTTGTATTCTATTCAGCATACATTTTAGGGTTCTAATTGGCTTTTTCTAATATAAACTTTTGGTATGCATCTTGTTAGTTCCACCTCATCCTTAAACATGTAAGGCTTAAACATTGTAAGCTTATAGCTGAGTTTTAAGGCTGTGTTGACAATGAACCATATTTCCGGAAAATGGCTGCATAGAATTCATGCTGTGAACATGGTCTAAGGCACATTCAGATGTCATATGCCCATATTCTGCTAACAAATAACAGTATAAATAATGTGAATATTGTTTTATCAGCTGTAGCATTTGGCACATGCAGTCTTAGGGCATCACACAGTTGCCGCATCTGGACCCTCCGTAGTCTGATCTCGTAATTCTTTGCTTTCTGTAAGCACAAAAAGTAACATTAAGTTTATGTGCACCCTACATCTTGTGCCTTATACATTAAAAGCAGCCCATGTAAGAACAGCAATGGTTGTCATTCAGTTTTTTTGAAGGTCAAGATTTATATAAGAGCAATAGACAATCATTGATCTGGTATTCACATGTATTACTTAGGATCTTCAGAAAAGCAGCAGTATCTCCAGAACAGATTCCCACAGCTTAATGACAGCTGTTTTGCAAATTCCCGAAATACGTCTTTTGAGCAACATGTTCTCAGTGTTACAAGAGGGAAAGGTGAGTGGACGCTAAAGATTTATTTTTAGTTAATATTTTTTTTCCAGGCAATACATTATTAAAGCATTGTAAAGTCTATCACAAATGAAGACATATTTTCTGCTACAGTTTGCTCCAAAGCACAGAGTATAGAGATGTCTTGCCTGCGCTTTGAAGAGTGATCTCATGGAGGGGACAACCTGAGATCCCCGGCAAGTGTACTGTGACTGGGGATGTGTACAGGGAGTGAGTCTGAGCACCTAGAGCACAGAGACACTGCAGTCTCTACACAGAACAAGTACCGTATATACTCGTGTATAAGCCGACCCGTGTATAAGCTGACCCCCCTACGTTTGCCCCCAAAAACTGGGAAAGCCTATTGACTCGTGTATAAGCCGAGGGTGGACCCCAGCACAGGTATACAGCCCCCAGCAGTGTAGTATACAGCAGCCTCCCCAATGGTAGTATACAGCAGCCTCCCCAGTGGTAGTATACAGCAGCCTCCCCAGTGGTAGTATACAGCAGTCTCCTCCTGTGGGTATACAGCAGCCTCCCCAGTGGTAGTATACAGCAGCCTCCCCTGTGGTAGTATACAGCAGTCTCCCCCTGTGGTAGTATACAGCAGCCTCCCCAGTGGTAGTATACAGCAGCCTCCCCAGTGGTAGTATACAGCAGCCTCCCCAGTGGTAGTATACAGCAGCCTCCCTAGTGGTATTTACAGGCCCCTGCTCTCCCCCCCGTTGCATATACAGACCCCCGCTCTCCCCCCCGTTGTCGCGCGTCCTCCATCCAGTCTCCTTCCTGCTTCTACCCGGCGTCATGTGACCGCGCAGAAACAATGACGTCATTGTGGATGCGCCGGCCGCCGTGTAGAAGCGGGAATGAGACCGGAGGAGCGCGATGACAGTGAGGAGGGTAAGTATGAAAGCGATTCTATTACAGGTGTGCGGCATTTACCGGGGGCATGTATAGCACTGTGGGGGGTAAACGGCGGGGCCTGTATATACCGCGAGGGGCCTGTATATACTACTGGGGGGAGTGGGGGCCTGTATATACCACGAGGGGGGGAGCGGGGGTCTGTATATACAACGGGGGGGAGAGCGGGGGTCTGTACATACCACGGGGGGGGGGAGCGGGAGCCTGTATATACCACGGCGGGGGGGGGGGGTGTGCAATGTAATATGCACAGCTCCCCCTGCCGCTGATGGATAGAGGGATGCAGTGCATATTGCATTGCACTAATGAGCGGCCCCACGTGACCGGGCGCTCATATTACAGCCTACTCCTGCCTCCTCCAGCCCCCGGACACCGGCCCCCCCACACTCAGACGTATAGTGACTCGTGTATAAGCCGAGGGGGGGACTTTTCAGCACATTTTTTGTGCTGAAAAACTCGGCTTATACACGAGTATATACGGTAATCTGATCAGTTTGCAACTTTGGCCACAGAGGATGGTGCTGGGCTTTCTAGAGTGTTGGATTATATTTTAATACATAAATATATATCTCATTGATCCCCTACTGTAGACTGAGCCTGTGCGCTGCCAGTGTCAGCACTAGTGAATATCATTACTGTCTGCATTAGAGTGTAACGACAGCACATATTAGGTGAAGCGGGAGGAAAGTGGAAATTGTGTTTGCAGCAATTTACCTATCTTGAGACTGGAGCCTAAGGATGGTGCTTTGCAGGTGGAATGGTGGGCGCTGAAGATTGGAGGGTGTGAGCTGTGGGACAGATACAATGGAGAACTCGGAGTCATATTTGCTACCATAAAATCACAATTTTATTAAAGTATATAAACCTAAACATATAATTTATACTTTCATAAGAGAGATAATGTCAGTATAAACAACAAGCAATAGTTAATGGAATCACTGTACATGTACTAGTTGAAGATATGCTTTAAGTGAGTCTTTATTTTATGCATCAAAAGTGAAAACAGTTATACCCCTATGGTATGAGTTGCAGACCATTATGTGGTACAAGTTGCCCAATGTCACTGGTGTAGGTTGGATGAGGTTACTATATCAGTTGTGTTGCCAAGTAGGTTTAGTACTGGTAAGGACTCAGCTGGTGCTGGTGGATGTAGAAATCAGGATCCCAAATCAATCTATGGATCCTGTGCTGAGTGAGTCAGTTTATATACCGGATCCTTCCCTGTGGCACATTTAATGGTTCCCACCTAGCAGCCAGAATCTTACTCCATACTGATGAGGGGCAACACCCCGAAACAGCTGTCTGTGAATGGATACCTGGCCTTGGTATTCCCTTGTCATATCCTTAAGCTCGTAAAGAGCTGGATATTGACTCAAAGGGCCACTTAATATGGTGCTTATGGTGGTCTCCTCAAAGAGCCACCCCATGGCTAGGTCCTTCCCTGGAGGGATACCTGGCTAGTCCTGTGTTTGAGACTCCTAAACGAGGCCCCACAGACTCTATTTGCATATTTGTAATTCCCAGGAGGCAATGCGCCTAGGAATTCACTGTGTTGAGCGCTTTAGCCAGCTGCCCGCAGTGTTTTCTTCGACTGGTCTCCCTGAGATCAGTGAATGCTTTTTGATTAATGGGTTTACTGGTAGTTCTTCAAAACACAGTCTTTTTGGGTCTGCCTGGCCTGGGTAGTCACTAGGAATCAGGATGGTTTACTCAGGACCCTCGGTGGACTGCCTGCTTTTCCTTTCCGGTCCCTTCCTGCGCTCTCTCCTGCCTCCTCAGCGCTTCCGCGCGTAGAGCGTGAAGCTAGCTCCCACTGATCCTCTCTGTCTGAGCGACTCCTCTCTGAGCCCTTGGGGCCCTATATGGTGCCTTTTTCTGGGTGAGCCAGGTGTCGGCCATGACTTCCTACAGAATCTCGGGCCTCTGGTTTGGCGGCTCAGGGGTGGACACCCGCACCACCCTCGGAGCTGGTCCTCCCTTCCGGGACTGAACCCCTCCGGTCGGTAATCGTACCGGGTCCGGATTCGGGCACACTGCAACTCCTGGTGCCCCTAGCGTCCCCTTCCTTCTCGACTGCTTCTCTGCCGTCCCGCACTCCTCACTCCCCAGTGGATCTCTGTGCTGACTGACCTAACTCTCCTCCCATCCACACACTTTTCTACCCTTTTCACACTTCCCATGGGACTGGGTCCTCCCTATAGCGGGTCCACCCACGGTCCCTCTACCTAGGGTGTGTGTGGATGTGTGTCATGAGGTCCTTTATGCAGCATCCCAATTCCCTAGTCACATACTCTTTATGGGTGCAGTACCCCTACATGGCGTCCCGACCAGTGGGGCGCCACACATATCTTCAACTAGTACGTGTGCAGTGATTCCATGAACTGTGAAACCATTGGCTCCATTCACTAGCACCGTAATACCAATAAGAGTTGAGTGCTAGCCATCATATTCTACTAAATAACAAACAAGTTGCTTAGTCAAGTGGGTTACCAATGGGTTACACAATAAATATTTTTTAAGCTTAAACTGTAATGTCACTATGGGTACATTGTCACGCCACAACCGCAGGAGACATTTGTGACGGCGATATGTCGCCCTGGAATTATCGCCATCAATTTGCCTCCCAATTGCTCCGTGTAATTTGGGAATTTGGCGGCGATATGTCGCCTCGCCTCGGTTGCCTGATTTCAGAGCAGTGGTCCAAAATCAGGCGACCGGAGCGAGGCGACATATCGCCGCCAAATTCCAAAATTACACGGCGCAATTGGCTGGCAATTTGACGGCGGTAATTCGAGGGCGACATATCATCGTCACAAATGTCTCCCGCGGTTGTGGCGTGACAAGGTACCCTATGACGCTTATTATTGCTGCAACCAAATGTATAAATATGATCCCCAAGGACCAAGTCCTTCTCCGTGGTAAATCAATTCCTGTGCACTAGGTGGCAGCATCGATTACATTTATCATAGAGCTGATTGTAAGCCTCAAAAATTGCAAGTGCTTTGTACAAAACATGTCATTTTGTCACCAGCGTAATAGCAACTTATGTGCATGGGGAAATAATTTAGCGACATATTCTGAGTAATGTATCAAATAGAATAACAGTGTATTTGCCCATAATAGGATCGCCGTATGATCAACATAGTCAAAATAAACATATCATAAAAGGTAGCGATTTGAGTGTTTACCCATGGTAAACTTGGCCTTCCAACATGTGTCCCCAACGCTTGTTTCGCTATAATGCTTTTTCAAGGGGCTTCTTCAGGACTGTAGCCTAGAGTTATAGAGGAAGAGCTGGCTGGAGGTTTGGAGAGTAAACACTAACAAACCAGGCAGAAGACTGCATTGTGCAGAGTGAAGCTAAATAATGAGAATAAAGATAACTGGGGGACTGATCTTGCTTTTTTGTAACCAGGGAATCCGTAGAAGTAGAATGATTCAAACTCCAGCAAACCCTTGTTATTCTCTTCACTGTAGGAGTGGATCTCATCCTAAACTCATTGGCAGAGGAAAAACTACAGGCTAGTCTCCGCTGCCTTGCCCGCCATGGACGCTTCTTAGAAATTGGCAAATATGATCTGTCAAACAATACTCCATTAGGTAAGTTTAACCAAATCTAAATGGAAGAATTGTTTATCTTAAGATAGTTTCTCATTTTCCATGGTGTCATCACAAAGGAATGGCTCTTTTCCTGAAGAATGTGGCCTTCCATGGTATTCTGCTCGATGCTCTTTTTGAAGAAGGAAACAAAGAGTGGGAGGAAGTGTCTGATCTACTGAAGTCTGGAATTAGAGATGGAGTAGTGAAGCCACTGAAGTGCACCATCTTCACTCGTGATGAGGTGGAGCCAGCCTTTAGGTTCATGGCTCAAGGAAAGCACATCGGCAAAGTCCTTATAAAGGTCAGAGTAATTAATATGCTCTAAAATATTACACAGCTCGTAGATCAGAACTCTCCAAAAAATTTCAGCGAGGCAAAATTGTAATTGTTTTTATGATTATGCCCATTTTTAACAAAGCTTTCCCAAAAAAAGAATTGAATAGCATTACACCAGATACAGGTATATGTTAATATAGATGCTTGGAAATCAGTGGCTTGGGGTATAGTGCGGATTCTTTGACGCTTCCTCAGCGTTCAGTGTCTGATGTTTGTCTTTAGCGGTGATCTCACTTTGACAGCGCTGCAACCAATCACTGAGCTCAGCAGCTCTGCTAATGTACATTAGATCTATGGCTTCTATTGAATACTTTTTGTTTCTGTTGTATGTTTTTCATATATAGGTGCGTGATGAGGGATCAGTCCATGACTCCGAAACTCTACTTTCTGCAATCCCTCGAACATCTTTCCCACCAACAAAGTCCTACATCATTACTGGAGGACTTGGTGGATTCGGTTTGGAGTTGGCCCAGTGGTTAATTGAGAGAGGCGCCCGGAATCTCATTTTAACGTCTCGATCTGGAATAAGGAATGGTAATATATAGTCATAAAAATTTCCAAACAGTGATATTTAGAAAAAAGCTGGAGCGATACATCAGAGATTTGACCATTTGCTTTTCTGTGTAGGTTATCAGGCCAAACAAGTCCAGAGCTGGAAGGAAGCAGGAATTACTGTGATTGTTTCAACCAAAGATGCCGGATCTATAGGGGGAGCACGTCAATTGATCGATGCTGCATCACAGTTAGGACCAGTGGGTGGAATCTTTAACCTTGCCATGGTGAGTTCTGAGAAGACACCTACTGATCAATCAAAATAGTCAGCCTGTACATTATTTAATTCTAACCTCTACAGTTGTCCAAGAAAAATTACAATTTTACCAGAGGCTTGGTATATTAAAAAATAACAAGCTAAGCCATAGTCAACCACTGGCACTTACCAGATCCAGCGCAGACGGTCTGTGTTTATGCCAGGATGTTGTCACTATTGAAAGCAGCTACAGGATCAGTGGGACCTGTGATTGATTGCTGTGGTCAGGTGACTTCAGCAGCACATCACCGTTATCATCACCAATAATGTGCTGCTGAAGTCACCTGACCACAGTTGCCAAAGACAGGTCCCACTGATCCTGCTGCTGCTTTCAATGCTTTTTTCTAATTTAAACATAGACTGTCCTGTGCTGGATCACAGTAAGTAGGTCTGGCGGTTCTATAACCGATCGGGCCCTTCACACTTCTGGTCATACTCCGGCACTCTGTCAGGTCACCATTTGCACATCACTAGCCATGATGTGTCACCTCTGGAGGACAGAGCTAATGCAGGTGCTTACTCTGGCCGTGTCTTATGCTCGGTGACCAGAAAAATGCCCACAGGAAAAATGCCCACAGGAAAATTGCCCACATGAAAAATGCCCACAGGAAAAATGCCCACAGGAAAAATGCCCACAGGAAAATTGCCCACATGAAAATTGCCCACATGAAAAATGCCCACAGGAAAATTGCCCACATGAAAATTGCCCACATGAAAAATGCCCACAGGAAAATTGCCCACAGGAAAAATGCCCACATGGAAAATTGCCCACACGGAAAATTGCCCACACGGAAAATTGCCCACATGGAAAATTGCCCACACGGAAAATTGCCCACATGGAAAATTGCCCACATGGAAAATTGCCCACATGGAAAATTGCCCACATGGAAAATTGCCCACACAGAAATTTGCTAATTGCAGTATCACAAAGTTTCAGATCTCTGATATTTGAGGTGCAAAGTGAGGATGTTCACCTGATATGTGAAAAATGCCCACAGACATGAATGCAAACAGGAACACAGGACTGGAGAATAATATAGAATTTTAGGTTATATGCTCTGCAAGACGAGGAATGGTATATAGAGGTGTAGGTGAGATGCTCTGCAAGACAGGGGATGGTATAGAGGTGTAGGTGAGATGCTCTGCAAGACAGGGGATGGTATAGAGGTGTAGGTGAGATGCTCTGCAAGATAGGGATGGTATAGATGTGTAGGTGAGATGCTCTGCAAGACAGGGGATGGTATAGAGGTGTAGGTGAGATGCTCTGCAAGATAGGGATGGTATAGATGTGTAGGTGAGATGCTCTGCAAGATGGGGATGGTATAGAGGTGTAGGTGAGATGCTCTGCAAGATGGGGATGGTATAGATGTGTAGGTGAGATACTCTGCAAGATGGGGATGGTATAGAGGTGTAGGTGAGATGCTCTGCAGAACTGTGGGATAGTATAGAGGTGTAGATGAGATGCTCTGCAAGATGGGGGATGGTATAGAGGTGTAGGTGAGATGCTCTGCAGAACTGGGGGATAGTATAGAGAAGTAGGTGAGATGCTCTGCAGAAAAGGGAACAGTATAGGTGTAGGTGACATGCTCTGCAGGGTAGGATAATAAAGAATTATAAGTGAGATGCTCTGCAGGGCAGGGGGATAGTATAGAGGTGTAGGAGAGATGCTCTGCAGAACAGGGAACAGTATAGGTGTAGGTGAGATGCTCTGCAGGGCAGGGGGATAGTATAGAGGTATAGGTCACATGGATGTCACACTGATGGTAGCTGATAAAAAAATGCATAATTGCATCACACTCGTACCACAGTCGCATGACCATACGGAAAGCACTCACGCGACTGTCAATCATCAAAATCCCTCTGATAATGCATACCTTAAGGCGGCGTTACACACAGCGATATTGCTAACGATATCTCTGCAATGCCACAGGTTTTGTGACGTTGCAGCGACCTCACTAGCGAAGTCGCTGCGAGTGACATGCCGCAGCAATCAACGATGAGCTCACTGATTGCTAGTCGCTGCGGATTGGCCGGGACTATCTTCCCATCGTTGGTCTCTCGCTGTCCAGCATCCATCGGCATGTGTGACAGGGGCAACGACCAGCGATCCTCATTCTGCGCCCGAGACGTTGAGCGATCCCAGTGAGCGTCAGGGGACGCAGCATCGGTATGTGGATCACCCAGTGTGACTGCAGACCAGCGATCACATAGCCATGTTCCAGCGATCCCGGCCAGGTCGGATTGCTGGTGGGCTCGTTGAAACATCACTATGTGTAACGGGGCCTTTAGTGTGCCTGTACCCTATAGGTGAGATGTTCTGCAGGCAGAAGAATGGTATAGAATTATAGGTGAGATGCTGTGCAGCAAAGAAGAATGTCAGCGGAAATTGCCCACTAGGATGATAATGTATTAGACCTGCAGTCCCATGTAACTCCACAGATAATCCAGTGATACTCCTGTGAGTACAGATAGCAGTGATGGCTTCTCTGAATCTGCTACTGGTTCGGTTCTGCTGTTTTGGGCTGGTGGGAGGGAGGGAGGAGTAAGACAGAATCACTGAGAGATGAGAGCAGACTGGATCTATCTATTGCAGATAATGACTGACTGCTACAAACCACAGATCTTCAGCATTTCTGCACTAGGTCAACTGTAATTCACAAGATGATCACAGATCATGGGAATCCTCATCTTGCACCTCAGAGATCTGAAACTTTGTGATGCTGCAAATGGCAGTTTTCTGTGTGGGCAATTTTCCTGTGGGCAATTTTCCATGTGGGCAATTTTCCGTGTGGGCAATTTTCCATGTGGGCAATTTTCCGTGTGGGCAATTTTCCATGTGGGCAATTTTCCGTGTGGGCAATTTTCCGTGTGGGCAATTTTCCATGTGGGCAATTTTCCGTGTGGGCAATTTTCCATGTGGGCAATTTTCCATGTGGGCAATTTTCCGTGTGGGCATTTTTCCGTGTGGGCAATTTTCCGTGTGGGCAATTTTCTTGTGGGCATTTTTCCTGTGGGCAATTTTCCTGTGGGCAATTTTCCTGTGGGCATTTTTCAGGGAACCCTTATGCTCTGAGAGATTTACTGTTGGTGTGACTGGGAGGCGGGATGCCGTCGCTCCCGGCTATTATGCTTTTCTCAGGGATGCTGTTCAGTGTTAGCTGTTACCAGTGGATATGGGACGCCATGTCTGTTGGTCCAGCTAGGTGTTGGGAGGTTTCCTCCACTCCCCTCTTTTCCACTCTTCCTTTGCCTCTCTGGGCTGAGAGCGGAAATAGGGCGTTGCCTCAGCCATGTCAGGTGATCTCTCAGAGGCATATTTAAATCTGCAATATCCTCTGTGAGGTGCTAATTATTTCAGTTGTGTTTGGGTGGTAAAGGTTAGTAGTTTTGTGTGCTTCTTAGGTGGGTTCTTTGCTCTGGCTTCTGGTCTTGGCTTTGTCCCTGGCTTTACTGACCTGGTTTTGTACTGCACTGCTTCTTTTGGTTCAGTGGTGTGTTTGATCCAACTTTGGCCTATATGACCAGTCACCAGTCACCACTCTACACCACCTGGGAAGGGCTCTGCCAAAGTACCCCCCTTTCCAGGACCTGGAGATGGGGAATAAGTACTCCGGACCTTAAGGGTGCGCAGTAGCGTGATGGTTGACACAAAATGTGACCGGCATACAGCACTTGCTGGCTTGCAGGTCAGTCATTCCACCACTACCTGAGCATTATTTTTTAATATACCAAGCCTCTGGTAATATTGTAATTTTTCTTTAACAACCCCTTTAAGGGTACAGGTTAGAAATAAATAATGTAACTCTGTATAAATAGTGTGAACTCCTGAAGATTCAAGTTGATGAGAAGGTAATACGACCTGCCTATTTTTTATTGATCAGTTAGTTTCTGATTTGTAGAAAGCCTGTCATTTGTCAGATTGTAACATTTTTGTGGGTTGGGGAAAATACTTAAAGGAGTTGTCAGGGCAAAATGAAAAGTTTACCGGTGGCTTGTATTTTAAAAGATACCTACTAAGCTATACTAAAATACAAGCCATCGGTAAACTTTCCATATTGCCACCAGTAAATGTTTCAACCCCTTTAAGTATTTTCCCCGATACACCAAAATGTTACAATTTTAAAATTACAGGTTTCTTTAGTTATTAAAAAATGTGTAAAATTGTATATATTTTTTAAAATTAATAAATAGTTGTTATCCTCTGTGGAGCATAGGTAACAGCTGTATTATTTGTCTTATCCATTTATATCTTCTCCATTTTAAGAATTATTAAGCCTGATAAAGGGGCCATAAAGTGTAGAAAGCTTGCTATTACTTACCATCTTTTCAGTTGGCCATTAAAGGTATCAGCCACTGAGGACTCTCAGATTGTAATACCGTATATGTTTTTCCATTCTAAGAACGTAATTAGACTAGTAATATTGTGCTTGTCTTCAAGCGGTTTTACAGACAAACAGGAAAGTTCCCTAGGGGCTTGGAGGTGTAGAAAATGACAAACTGATACCTTGCGTCACCTGGATCCAGCACAGGTGGCTCCATGGTCTGCGCTGACACAGGAAGAGGAGACATCCGATATATTTCTAATAAAACGCTGCTCACCTGACTGCTGCAGCCAATCTGGTGAATGTTTCCTTTTCCTGTATCCCGTATACTATGGAGACGCCTGCTCTGGATCCAGATGGGTTTAGGTAGGTGAATAGAACTTAGGCCTCATGCACATGTCTGTGTTTAATCATATATGTTGGTGTCATCAGTGCTTTGGATCAGTGTGTCATCAGTGTACGGTCCATGTCCGTTTTTACCATCAGTGCGTCATCAGTATATCTCATGGATGGATAAATCATTTACAAAGCTTCTCCTATCCTTTGCAATGTTAAATACGGACAGAAACTGAATTCCCACAGATGCCGCCTATGCTGTGTATATTTTTCACAGCCTATACACTTGCATTGGCCTTTTTTGTAGGACATTAATAGAATCATAGCTGATGAAATGGATACCGAACGTGCAACACAGATGCCGAAAGAGACCTTAGTTTATTGTATATTACATGCTCCAAGGTCCTGGGGAACTTGTCTCTTTGATCAAACAAGCACTTTAAAGTGTACCCGTCATTTCATTTTAAAAAAAAAACAAAAACAAACAATACTGCACTGGTGTTAGTGATGGGTCACAAAGAAGCTAAGGGCCCTTTCACATCAGCGTTTTTCGTAATTCGCGGCAGATGCGGTGAAAAAAACGCATCTGCCGCGTTTGCCGCATAACCGTTCCACTTGCGGCGCGGTTGCGGTTTTTCCCATACAAAGTATAGGGGGACTTGCGGCAGATGCGGCAAGTGCGGTTTTGCACTTGCGGCAGGTGCGGCAGCGGAAAAAAACGCGGCTGACCGCGGTTTTTTGCGCTGCCGCACCTGCCGCAAGTGCAAAACCGCACTTGCCGCATCTGCCGCAAGTCCCCCTATACTTCCTATGGGAAAAACCGCAACCGTGCCGCAAGTGGAACGGTTATGCGGCAAACGCAGCAGATGCGGTTTTTTCACCGCATCTGCCGCGAATTACGAAAAAACGCTGATGTGAAAGCACCCTAAGACAATTATTTTTTGTGCCATATGACTTATTTTATAAACTTTTTAGTGATATTAAAAAAACAGCACTTTTGGGCTGTGTGGGAGTGGCCAGTGTCTCAGCTCTGTGTGTGGGCGTGGCCAGTGTGGCTCAGCAGTGTGTGGGAGTGGCCAGAGTCTGTGAGCTCTGTGTGTGGGCGTGGCCAGTGTGGCTCAGCAGTGTGTGGGAGTGGCCAGAGTCTGTGAGCTCTGTGTGTGGGCGTGGCCAGTGTGGCTCAGCAGTGTGTGGGCGTGGCCAGGGTCAGTCAGCTTCCTCCACCTCCCATCTGCTCTGTTCACTCACAGCTCTTCAGAGCAGGCTGACGTGTGGAGCTGTTGCCATGGTAATGAAGCTACAGGGAGAGGGACTTTCTAATAGCACTAACATTTTTGGTAATACTCATATAAGGGCCCTTTCACATCTGCGTTTATTTGAAATCGCGGCAGATGCGGTGAAAAAACCGCACTTGCCGCACCTGCCGCAAGTCCCCCTATACTTTCTATGGGGATTACCGCAACCACGCCGCAAGTGCCGCGGTTATGCGGCAATCGCGGCAGATGCGTTTTTTTCACCGCATCTGCCGCGATTTCAAATAAACGCAGATGTGAAAGGGCCCTAACCCAGTGCTCATGAACACATCCACTTCCACAGACTGAATGCTCTGCACAGGCTACATGTAACACACTGTGGTAAAAGCTCAGATTACAGCCCCCATATACACAAAACTGCAGCCTGGATACTCTGCCCTCCACTGTGATGAGCCCCATAGTTTATATACTCAGAGAGACAGTTTTAACAGTGTGTCAATGTACAGGCTGGTTTCACACTAGAGTTTGTGTCTACATGCGTGTGACATGTACACACAACCGCAGTGCCAAACGCTGCAGCGGAGATTCTCCACATGTATTCACATACTTTAGTATGGTGCTCAGACACCGAATCAGCGGTCTCGGTGGTGGCCGGGAGATCAGCGGCGGCCTCCGTGAGAACAGCTGATCTAAAGGTGCCGCTGCTAATCTCCTGTGGCCTCCGCTGATCTCCCAGCCACTGCCGAGACCGCTGATCAGGTGGCCAGGCATATTTACATGCATTTCTATGGAGATATCAATGTGATCTGCAGCTCTGCATGTCGTGCGTATGTCATGCTGTCTGTTCCTTTGTGCCATTTCTCCCTCTCCTGTGCACTCTGCTCCTGTCTGCTCTCTCTCCCCCTATGCAGTGTTTTTCCCCTGTGTGCTGTCTGTGCCTTTGTGCCGTCTCTCCTCCCTCATGTGCACTCTACTAATTGTCATGCACTTTCTCTCCCCTGTGTGCTGTCCGTCCCATTGGGCCGTCTCTCCCTGTGGGCTCTCTCTCTTTACCCCTTGTGTGCTGTCTGTCCTTATGTGCGGTCTCTTTCCTCGTGTGCTCCTTCTTCCCTTTGTTCTCTGTCTGTCTCCTTATGCCGTCTCTCCTACCATGCGCTCTCTCTTCCCCCTGTGTGCTGTTTGTCCCCTTGTGCTGTCTTTCCTCCATGCACTCTCTTCCCCATGTGTGCTGTCTCCCTCCGTTGCTCTCTCTCCTCTGTGTGCTCTCTGTCCCCTTATGCTGACATATAACACTCAGGGGGAGATAGCGCAGGGGGACAGACAAGACACAGGGGGAAGAGAGAGCACACGGAGGGAGACAGCACACATGGGTAAGAAAGAGTGACAGGGAAAAGACGCACAAAGAGACAGACAGCACACAGGGAGAGAAGTGCATGGGGACACGACAAGGGACAGAAAGCACACAGGGGAGAGAGAGCACGGTTGCATAGGGAGCCACGTGATCTAGGACAACCAGCCAGGATGTGATGAGGAGGGATAGCAGAAGTATGTAAGCACACGCACAGATATCGCAGAGCCCACACTGGCGTGATATAGAGAGCCACACTGGCAGGAATATGCAGAGCCACATGGCAGATAGCAGAGTCACACTGTGCATGTGATACAGCAGAGCCCACACTGGCAAGATATGCAGAGCCCACACTGTGCACAGATATAGCAGAGCCCAAAGTGCGCTGTGATATAGCAGAGCTCACACTGTGCATGGATATAGCAGAGCCCACACTGCGCATAGATATCGCAGAGCCCACACTGTGCTGTGATACAGCAGAGCCCACACTGTGCACAATATAGCAGAGCCCATCACTGTGCACAGATATAGCAGAGCCCAAATGCCATGATATAGCAGAGCTCACACTGTGCATGGATATAGCAAGCACACTGCGTGAGCAGTTATGCTGCAGTCCCCAGGTGATATCGCTATGTCGTGCCACACTGTGCACTCAGGTTTTTATAGCAGAGCCCACACTGCGCACAGATATAGAAGAGCCCACACTGCACACAGATATAGCAGAGCCCACACTGTGCTGTGATGTAGCAGAGCTGACTGTGGCCGGGAGCAGCTGTTGCTGCTCCCCAGGGACATCCCTATGTGTGTCAAAGCAACCTCGGTGCAGACTCCGGTGTATTTGCTGTAGGCCCATACTGCTATGTGATGGGGATAGTGCGGGGGAGGAGAATGTTTACCCCACTGGTGACCCGGTGACTGTGGGGATGGGAGGAGGAGGACGGCTCCTTACCATTAGGTATCCGGGGAATGCAGAAGAAAGAGGAGGTGGCCAGCCAAGATAACACAGCGCTGTACTTTTGATACAAGCTGTGTACCCTGGTTAAGAGCCTGTACACGGGAGCAGGCTGGTCTCCATGGTAAACAGCGGTATCACAGCGGGTATCTAGGCAGTGGCGCTGCCTTGAGACCCGATGTATACCTTGGTTACAAGCCTTCTTACAGGCTGGTAACCAGGGTACACAGCTTGTATCAAAAGCACAGCGCTGTGTACCTTAGAGATTACCGACCTTGTGCTCAGGAGATAACAGGGAAGCTGATGGCAGGCAGCTCTGAGTTGTAGCCTGAGGTGATTTATGACGCTTCACCTCACTGTCAGGAGCTCCCAGTGTTAAGCCCCGCACACACTCCCCTCCTGAGGTCCGTCTTCAGTGAAGACGTGGAAAAAGAGAAAAAGACTTTCACCCTCACAGTGCAGAGATGGGCACTTTGGAGAAGGTTTTATGAAGGGTTTGTAAACAGAATTTTCTTAATGAAGTATATTACAAAGTTTATTAAAATCACTTTTTCTACATTATTATCAAATAAAAATTTAAACGACGGTTATGCTTTAAAGTGGGAAAACAAATCAATAGCTGAGAGTTGGCTCCTTGCTATTTTATGGATTCATCAGTGCAGAGGCAAAAAGAGGCAGATTTCGAGGACGCTCTTGTCTTGTTTTTCAGCCTCTTCATGACGAATGATGCCTCTCATAGATGTGACATAATTAGCTATTACTTATGTAACTGCAGAATACTTATGCAAGTGTGTAAGTTGAACAGTTAAAAGATCTTGTTTATAAAGGAATATTATATGTCATTTTGTAAATGGAAAACTGTTTAGCAGCCTGCCAGGAAGGTGGGGGGTGGTGGGGCATCTTGCCAAGGCCAATGTATTTAGTTACAGGTCTAGGGAAGCAAAATGAATATTTGCCTATGGCGACTTTAAGCCTATTATTAAGACACCCATAGACATTAAACTGACCAAATTCGCAGACATGGACAGGTTCGCCTCCAGTCTAAAGGGGGAGTCACACGCGTCAATATCGCCTGCACGATCTCGGCTGCACGTGACGTTGCAGCGATATTGACGCGTGTGACATACTGAATCAACCAGCGATAAATCGCTGGTTGATGATCGCCAGGTTTTAGAACCTGCTCTAAAACCTGGCGATTGTCGCCCTGTGGACACGCAGCATCGCTGCGTGTGACACCGGGAGTAGCGATATTCCAGCTCCCAGCGCCTCTCATAAGCGCTGGGAGCTGGTCTCCAAGGTAAACTGCGGGTATCTAGGCAGCGCGCAGGGTCCCTAGTTACCCGCTGTGTACCTTAGATACCAGCCGGTGAGCGGAGGAGGCTGGTAACTAAGGTACACGTCGGGTATCTAGGCAGCGCGCGCTGCCTAGATACCCGCAGTTTACCTTGGAGACCAGCCTGCTCCCGCTCCCAGCAGGCTGGCAGCGGGAGCAAGACATCGTGGAAACGATATTTAAATCGTTTCCATGATGTCTCTGGTCAATTAATCAGCCGTCAATGTCGTCAGCGATCATCTCACTGACGACATTGACGCGTGTGACTCCCCCTTAAGTTATGTGGTGGCCAGACAGATGATTGTCAGGGGAGATAATGATCTGACATGTCTTATTTCTGACAGTCAATCCTTTTGTTCTCTAGGAGATAGACTACCACCTGATGTCTGTTTGTGACTTTCTCATAGAAAACCAAGCAAAGTGAGTGAGCCTTTGTAGGGGAGAGATAGCCAAGATACCTGTCTGCCAAATGACCCCTTTAATTTGAGTATAATTTGAGTACATTATAGCATGAGAAATCTATGTTGCTCAGTAGCAGAATTGTTGCATAGGATCCTCTGGAAATAGTGATTTTGGTGCACTTGCTATCCCTGCAACATATTCATACCACTCTGCCAACGGAAAGTTGCAATTAAAGATACGTACTGTATATCATATTGATTCCTAATTTCTGAAAATGGTGACCTGCTCCAATTGGGAGAATCAACAGAGCTAGAGAAACCAACAAAAATGTAGTCAATATGTCCTTTTCTCTTTTTTACAGGTTCTAAAAGATGCCATGATTGAAAACCTGTCCACAAAACTGTTTCAAGATGTGAACAAACCAAAGTACGATGGTACTCTTAACCTGGACATGTGAGTATATAACTACACTGCAATCTTTCCATCTTCTCCTTGCCTTGCAATCTATGTATGATTTCAGATTAGCTACAGAACTGTGCAAAACGTTTAGGCAGGTGTGTAAAAATGCTGCAAAGTATGAAGAATAGTATCAAATACAAGTGTTAATAGTTTCTTTCTATCAGTTACTGATACAAAGTGAGGGATCAAAAGAGAAAATAACATCATTATTTGGTGTAAACAGCCTTTGCCTTCAACATGCCATCAATTTTATTAGACACAGTTTTTTGAAGGAACTCAGCAGAGGGGTTGTCCCACACATCTTGGAGATCTAACCACATATCTTCTATGGATTTATAATTGTGCTAATCTTTTTGCCTGTTCATGTGATCCTACATAGACTCAATGATGGCATCAGTCACTGTGGGGGCTACAGTGCCTTGAAAAAGTATTCATGCCCTGTGAACTGTTTCACATTTTTTCACATTACACCCATAGACATAAATGTATTTTATATACCAACAAAAAGTGCAAAAAGTGGCAAGTATTTGTGAAGTGTAAAGGAAATGAGACATGGTTTTCTTAATATTTTAAAAGTATAAATCTGAAAATTGTGTTGCGCATTTGCATTCAGCTCCCCTTGAGTAAATACTATAAAAGGCGACCTTTAGCGGCAATTACTGCCATAAATCTATTGGAGTTTGTCTCTACCAGCTTTGCACATCTAGAGACTGACTTTTTTACCTATTCTTTTTTGCACTGGGCTTTTTACTGTCTGGACTGTGACTGGGCCTTTCACACACATGAATATGCTTTGATCTAACCCATTCCATTGTAGCTCTATGTTTAGGGTCATTGTCCTGCTGGAAGGTGTCCATTCTCAAGTTTTTTGCAGCCTCTAAAGGCCACGTTACACACAGCAACTTATCTGTCCAACGTCTGACCAACTTACTGGTTGCAGTGAAATCATGGACACATTGCTCCATTTTGTGGCTGTGTACAAATGGAACAATGTGTCCATGATTTCACTGCAACCAGTAAGTTGTTCAGAAGTTGGACAGATAAGTTGGTGTGTGTAAAGTGACCATAACAGGTTTTCCTCCAAGATTGCCCCGTACTTAGATACATCCATCTTCCCTCAACTGTGACCAGCTTCCCTGTTCCTGTTGAAGAAAAGCATTCCCACAAATGATTCTGCCACTACCATATTTGATGGTGGGGATGGTGTTTTTAGGGTGATATGCATTGTTAGTTTCCTGCTACACATAGAGTATTTCATTTAGACCAAAAGGTTTTACTTTGGTCTCATGTGACCAGAGCACATTACTCCACATGCTAGCTGTGTCCCCTACCTAGCTTTTTGTAAACTGCAACCTGGACTTCTTATGGCTTGCTTTCAAAAATGGCTTTCTTCTTACCATGTGTGGTGTGCACGATTAATAGTTGTCCTGTGGACAGATTCTCCCATCTGAGCATTGGATCTCCTCCAGTGTGACTATCAACCTCTTGGCTGCTTCTGTAATTAGTGCTCTTGCTTGGAATGTCAGTTTAGGTGGACAACGATGTCTTGGTAGGTTTGCGGCTGTGCAAACCTCCTTCAATGTTTGAAGAGTACTCCATGACATTTTCAGAGCTTGGGCTATTTTGTGTTTTTGTATTTGGTATAGCTGGTTGTTTCCTTTTCTGAGCTGATGGCAATGCTGGATATCTTCCCATTTTTAAAGGAAGTAAAGATCATGTGTCTTTCATCTGCTGAACAAAGTTTTGTCTACCGTCCAACACATTTATGGTCCACTACCCTGTCTGTTCATTGGTGTTTCTTTAAAAGCACTTGAGCACCACATCTTGAAAATACAGACTGATTTGAAATCTTAGCCACGGAGAGAGCTTGCTCATGCAGTATAACTACCTTTTGTTTTGTTGTGCTCAGAGTTATCAAGGTGTATGACTTGTGACATGAAGCTATTTTCCACAACTTCACTTTGGTATCACATTTTGGTTGTTCCCCGCTAAATATTAAGCCTCTTACAACGGCTTCACACTGTGGCGTGATCCGGTCCAGGGATGTCCGGGATGACCCTGACAGCCGCGGACTGGAACAGCACACAGAACTGGAGGCCTAATATGCCCTCCTGTCCAGTGTGCAGCCGCACGCAGTTCCCGCTGCTGATAAGTCAGGACCGCGGCACCGCGGTCCTGACCTGTCAGCGGCTCCAGCTGCGAGCGCTGCACATCGGACCAGAGGGCATATTAGCTCTCCAGTCCTGTGTGCTGATCCAGTCCGCAGCTGTCAGGGTCATCCCGGACATCCCGGACCGGATCACGCCACAGTGTGAAGCCGCCCTTACAAAATTGTTTCTGTTTCAGTTTATGACTGTTTGAACCTAAATATGAAAATAATGACCATTTTAGCGCTTAAGTATAATTGGGTGATTTATAGACCTGTCTATACTCCAACAAAATCCCTGACTTTGCAGGTGTACTAAGAAGAATCAATTCTATTTTGAAGAGAAAGGATGGTCACACCAAATTCTACTTTGATATAGATTTCTCTTATGTTTTTTCACTTTGCCTTTTATTAATTGGTAATAAATCAATTATTTACATTTCTATTTTTGTAAAGCATTTTTCCTTTGCAGCATTTTTTCTACACCTGCCTAAATCATTTGAACACCACTATCTATGCAGTTATAAAAGCCAGAGATCGATATAAAGTCCTGATTGTGATTTCACAGGGTCAGCAGAGAGAAGTGTCCAGAGCTGGATCATTTTGTCGTATTTTCCTCAGTGAGTTGCGGGAGAGGAAAACGCCGGTCAAAGTAACTACGGATTTGCAAACTCAACAATGGAGCGTATTTGTGAAAAACGACGTCAGAATCATCTGCCAGGTATTATATACATTGAAATGTAGCCACGAGAGGGCAAATGATCCTATGGAATACAAGTGGATCTTAGGCTGAGCAATTCCATAATTGACTGCAAAAATACTAGTTGTTTTCAGTAAAAAAAAAATGGTGAAAAATAATGAGACTTTTATCACATGATATTGTTTTTATACCTTCTCTACTTGTCTCCACAGGTTTGGCTGTTCAGTGGGGAGCTATTGGCGATGTGGGTGTCGTGCTGGAGACCATGGGAAGTAATGACACAGTAATAGGTGGCACATTACCGCAGAGGATCAGTTCCTGTCTAGAAGTTCTTGATCAATTCCTTAATCAGTCTCATCCCGTTATGTCCAGTTTTGTCTTGGCTGAGAAGACAATTTCTGTAAAATCTAAAGGAGCTGGACAACAAGATTTGGTGGAGGCTGTAGCTCACATTTTAGGTAAGGACATTTCAGACATGACAAAGTATACTGAACAAATATCTAAACACACTTTTGTTTTTGCTCATATTTTTCATGAGATGACCTCAAAGATCTAACATTTTTTCTATGTACACAAAAAGCCTTTTTCTCTCAAATATTGTTCACAAATTTATCTAAATCTGTGTTAAGGCCCAGTTACACGGCACGAGGTTGAAACAATGTCGTGAACGATCTCGTGGGCGTGGTTGTTTTGGCATCCTTTCAACATCGCTGGTGAGCTGTCACACATCTAGATATCGTGAACAACTCACCAACGATGTTGTGAGCAGGTATCGTTCACAAACCCCGCGAACGATCCCTGCTCATTGCTGTGAATGGGTGAAGTCGTCCACGACATTGTTATCGCGGTGTCACACAGAACGATACAGCAGGTTGCTTGAGTTGATATCGTCAGGTTTTCCAACATGTTGGTAAACCTGTCAACTCCGATCCAACGATTTATCGTTGCAACTTGCCAGAGTCACACGCAACGAGGTAGCAACAACGTCGCTGGTGCACCTCCAAACCCGTGACGTATCAGCGATATCGTTGATGATGTCGTGCCATGTAACGGGGTCTTTATTGGGCACTTCTCCTTTTCCGAGATAACCCATCCACCTCACAGGTGTGGCATATCAAGATGCTGATGAGACAGAACAAAATTATACCTAAATATCTGCAGTTTGGTTTCTTATTCCTTGGAACTACATGGATTTTTAAATATGTAAATGAGCTGTTATGATTTATGATCCAGACACAGATCTACCTGAGAATCTACGTCCAGAGCTTATTTTAAATGAAAGATGGTGTTAGCAGTGTAAGACATGTAGATCAGGAAAGCAGACTGTCAGTCATTACATGTCTCGCACTAGTAACACCTTCTTTCATTTAAAACAAGCTGTAGAGGCAGATTCTCAGGGAAATTTGAGTCCTGCCCATAGATCTTAATAGCTTATTTACATATTAAGGGAAATGTGGATTTCACTGGAATAAGACATTAGATTGTAGATATCAAGGTATCTTTTTTATAATGTCCTATGATATACACTCCCACATAAGATAGATTAGGAGTGGTTGATCCTACTAACAGATTTCCCCTAAGAGTTTTGGGTCATTTGATGTTCTGACTGTTCTCCTGTTTTCTCTAGGTGTCCGAGACGTGACCAGCTTAAATCCTGACACCACACTGGCTGATTTAGGGCTGGATTCTCTTATGGGTGTAGAGGTGCGACAGACACTGGAACGTGATTACGATATTGTCATGGCTATGCGGGAAGTTAGACAGCTAACAATTAACAAATTGCGGGAACTCTCTTCCAAGCCTGGACATAATGAAGGTAGGATATCAATGATATGTAACGTATTAGATAATTTCCCAATATTTTCATTTTTATCTGAAATCCATTAATTTTATTTCCTGAAATAATATTCCATTGTCTGTTGGCTAAATAGTGTTTAGCCTCGGGTTTGTCTCAGATTGAATATGAAGCTATTTGCATGGTATCATTACACTATGGCTTAAAGGGTTTCTTCGAGAAGCAGGACAGGCAGCAGTTTGAATTATACCAGGGATGCGGTTGTATCTCATTCTCGGAGGATCCCTTTAATGTGAGTGACATTTCAGCCAGCTTCTATCCCCTTAATAAATTATTGGACCCTTTTATAATGTTCCTAAAATTTAGCCAGACGTTGTGTGTAGGAAAAGTCAGCACTTTAGTATGTTTCTTTAGACCATCTCTTGAAGTTCCTGGTGCTCAATACAAAATCTGTAACTGGGCTCTCAACTGTTGGCTACAATGTGACATATTTTATGCTAGAAAACCAGCAGGAAACACAGTAGCCAGTGGCACGGAGTGGTATTGGTCCCAAATGTGCAGGTTTTTTTTGTATTTCCTACCCTGGGCTTATAAATAATACATTTTACAATGGGAGAAACCCCAATAATAAAATAGAGCTATGAAAAAAATAAGAGCGAAAAAATGAATGCAATAAATGTTGAACAATTATGGACAAGTTCTAACATGAAATTGCTACCTTTAACTTTTTAGAATCCAAGCCTTCTCAGAAAACCTCGGCACAGCCAGATCTTAGCTTCCTGGATCTTAATAATCTCCTGGTGAATCCTGACGCTTCCACTATCACCAAGCTGAATGAAGTACAAAGTAACGAGCATCATCTCTTCCTGGTGCACCCCATTGAAGGATCAATCGCTGCATTCCAGAATTTGGCAGCAAAACTCAACATTTCTTGCTATGGACTTCAGTGTACAAAAGGTAAATTAGGTGGTTATTATACCACTTTATTTAATGTAATTTCATATATTACAACCAGCAGGATCTTGCTTATACTACTAAGTATATTTTATTATCGTTATATACACTGTGGTTTTAGATAGAGCTGATAGATCCTTCTGATCTCAGTTATCTATATCTCATAGGAGTATGGAAAGTGACAATGAGTATTCCCATAGAAGATTTATATTGGCCGCCACTGGGGAGCAGAAGGATGTGCCAGTTCTATGTAGCCGAACACTGGCACTGTAGGCTTGTCCTGGGAGATCATGTTCATTGCTTTAAAGGGAACCTGTAATAGCATTCCTTCTGACCAAATCATGGGCAGCATGAATCAAACCTTGGCGTACAAGATTGCTACCAGATATGTTCTGAAATGCTTCAATGATTGAAACGTTTGAAGGTCGGGCACTATAGGTAGAATTGAGACTAGCCCAGCTCCTTCATCAGCCAGCTTCTCCCCTTACCACTGGAAGTGATTGTCAGTTTTCTATGTACACATTTGGTCAATAAACTGAAGTGGTGCAGTGAGGAGTCAACTGGTTGCAATCCTGCAAGGATGTGATCCATGCTAAATGTGGTTTCGGTAACATGATTGGAGTTAGAGGTTCTCTGTAAGAAGAAAGCCATAAGTTATGCCTTTGGCATGTGGGGGGAGACCTATGCAAACATGGAGAAAACATGCAAACTCCTTGCAGATGTTGTCTTTGGTGGGATGTAAACCCATGACCCCAGTGCTGCAAAGCAACAGTGGTAACCACTGAGCCATTGTGCCACCAATAGTGCAATTTATCTAAATCTAGATTGTTAAAATCCAACATGCCTTGTTCAAGATAGGTTGCTCTTACCCATTAGATTTTCAACACCAACTGTTTAACGAAATAGTCCCCAATCACATCAAAGTAAATTATGATCATACAGAATATTGCACCTCCATAAAAGAATGAATGAGCTCAGTGTGAGAACCTTGGGGTCCTTGAGTAGCACAAACCATAGCTGGAGAAACTAGCATCTAATGTGTATTTGTAACTTTTTTTTTGGTGAAGGGGGGTGTCACATTTCCAAATATCACATAGTCGGCTATGATGCAATTACTATATTTTTCACTGGTATGTCGAACATTGTACTTGAAATATTACACTTTTTGTCCAAAAATGAACAATTTGAACTATATTTATATGATTTTGCATTTTAGCCGCTCCATTGGACAGCATTCAGAATCTGGCAGCCTACTACATTCAGTGTATCAAGCAGGTGCAGCCTGAGGGGCCCTACTGGATAGCAGGTTACTCATTTGGAGCTTGTGTGGCCTTTGAGATGTGCTCCCAGCTGCAGGCTCAGCGGGGCGGCACACATGTCCCCGACAGCTTGTTCCTATTCGATGGGTCACATTCATACGTTGCTGCATATACGCAGGTAAGGCCGCTTACATCCATTCGCTTTCTTTTCCTTGCAGTGAGGGTTTGTGTGAATAATGTAATATTAGGTCGTGTTCTCAAAGAGTTTTTTAAGGCATTCTCAAACCTCAAGTTTTTCAAAGAGAAACCCCTTCAGGTAGCTTTTCTTCTTTTCATGGAGTCTTTGGAGGAGTTTTTCTTTTCCGTAAGCATTTCTTGAAATTGTCCGCATTAAAGAAGTGATGTGCACTTTTTTTCCTCCAGGCGATTTTAAAATCCTCTTGAGGAAAAATAAAGCTCAGAACACTCACACGGACAGCAAAGTGGATTTCTTATAGAATTGAAATGGAAGAGTTTACCAATCTTTTTAAAGAGGGTTTTAAAGTGAATTTTGAAGAGGATCTGCTAAAAAGAATACATGAAAAAACTAAAAAAAAAAAAACTTTAAATAAGAATTAAAAAAAAAAAAAAAATCTCAGTGTGCACATAACCTTAAATACAAGACGTTTTCTGAATTGAAAGTATTGTCCTAGTGAACTTAAGCTGAGCAGGAATGATTCTTATTGGCACAGACCACTTCACATATACATTTTTGCAATACGTGCGTGCATAGTAATGGCACCATTAACGTTCATCACTATGGAGGTGATATCATTATGTAATATTGTATACGTAGGGCTTAGCAGAAATACAGCATTTATATATCTTTTTAAATTTACAAATGATATCAAGTGATATTAAACAATGTATAGTTCACTGGTTACTCTGCCTCATGCATTAGTAAAAGCAGATAGGAATTGTGACATACACTGTGTGCAGAATTATTAGGCAAGCTGTATTTTAGAGGATTATTTTTATTATTGATCAACAACTATCTCAAAGCTTAATATTTTTGGAAGTTGGAGTGGGTTTTTATAGATTTGGCTATTTTAGGAGGATATCTGTTTGTGCAGGTAACTATTACTGTGCAGAATTATTAGGCAACTTAATAAAAACCAAATATATTCCCATCTCACTTGTTTATTTTCACCAGGTAAACTAATATAACTGCACAAAATTTAGAAATAAACATTTCTGACTTGCAAAAATAAAACCTAAAAAAATTAATGACCAATATAGCCACCTGTCTTTATGATGACACTCAACAGCCTTCAATCCATAGATTATGTCAGTTGCTTGTTCTGTTTACGATCAACATTGCATACAGCAGCCACCACAGCCTCCCAGACACTGTTCCCAGAGGTGTACTGTTTTCCCTCCCTGTAGATCTCACATTTTAGGAGGGACCACAGGTTCTCTATGGGGTTCAGATCAGGTGAACAAGGGGGCCATGACATTATTTTTCTTCTTTTAGTCCTTTATTGGCCAGCCACGCTGTGGAGTAGTTGGATGCATGTGATGGAGCATTGTCGTGCATGAAAATCATGTTTTTCTTGAACGATACGGACTTCTTCCTGTACCACTGCTTGAAGAAGTTGTCTTCGAGAAACTGGCAGTAGGTCTGGGAGTTGAGCTTCACTCCATCCTCAACCCAAAAAGATCCCACAAGTTCATCTTTGATGATTCCAGCCCCCACCAGTACCCCACTTCCACCTTGCTGGCGTCTGAGTCGGAATGGAGCTCTCTGCCCTTTACCGATCCAGCCTCTGGCCCATCAAGGGTCACTCTCATTTCATCAGTCCATAAAACCTTTGAAAAATCAGTCGTAAGATATTTCTTGGTCCAGTCTTGACATTTTATCTTATGTTTCTTGTTCAAAGGTGGTCGTTTTTCAGCTTTTCTTACCTTGGCCATGTCCCTGAGTATAGCACACCTTGTGCTTTTTGATACTCCAGTAACGTTGCAGCTCTGAAATATTGTAAAACTGGTGGCAAATGGCATCTTGGCAGCTTCACGCTTGATTTTCCTCAATTCATGGGCAGTTATTTTGCGCCTTTTTTTACCCAACACGCTTCTTCTGACCCTGTTGGCTATTTGCCATGAAACGTTTGATTGTTCGGTGATCACGCTTCAAAAGTTTGGTAATTTCAAGACTGCGGCATCCCTCTGCAAGACATCTCACAATTTTGGACTTTTCAGAGCCCGTGAAATCTCTCTTCTGACCCATTTTGCCAAAGGAAAGGAAGTTGCCTAATAATTAAGCACACCTATATAGGGGGTTGATGTCATTAGACCACACCCCTTCTCATTACAGAGATGCACATCACCTGATTTACTGAATTGGTAGTTGGCTCTCAAGCCTATACAGCTTGGAGTAGGACAACATGTATAAAAAGTATCATGTGAACAAAATACTCATTTGCCTAATAATTCTGCACACAGTGTACATGTTTTTTTCCACTTAAAGTATTGCTTAGAAAGTAATATAACATCAGAGTTTCTAGTGAAAACCAAGTAGATGCTTAGTGATAGTGTAAGTCCCACCGGTGGCACAGATGGTCCACACCCACCGCTGTCACACTGTGCATTGTGATCCATGTTAGGACTATGATATACGGGCACCTAAACCTTGAAATAGTGTCACACTGTTCATGTAGTGACCTTGGAGAAGGAGCCCCAGCCGGGCCATGTGGTCAAATTTGGCTGCTCGTTCATAAGACCAGAGCATAGCAGGTGATTGTGTGTGACTGCTCTAATGTGAAGGCAAAATGAGTTTTGCATAAGCACATTGGGCATTATTAGCTGTAGATTTATGTTAGTGGACACACTTGATTTTCTGATCATCATAATGGGAGACCCAGACAATGGGGTTTAGGGCACTGCCCTCCGGAGGCCACACTAGGTACTACAAGATCTGTAGACACCGCCCCCTCCGCTTATAAACCCCTACCGCAGGGAATATCCTCAGTTTTAAACTTAGTGTGCTCGGAGGTGTCACACGCTTTGCTTGCACTTCATTGCATTCTCACAGCTTACGTGATGGCGTATGAAGACAAGGTAAAAGAAGGTCCCAGTCAGGGATCTCCGGCAGTCTCCCTGTTAACCCTCGGGGAACACGCAGGTCGAGGTACCGGAGGGCCTAGTGCCTGGGCACACTGTGTCTCCCGGTACGCTGCCGTACTCCTTCCCATCCCCCCTGGGGGCTCTGGGAAGTGGGAGATAGGAGCCTTGCACAGCTCCGCTCCGTCCGAGGCCTCCCTAAATGGTGCTTACAGACCGGACTGGAGTCAGCTCTGTCCGAGGCCTCCCTAAATGGTGCTTACAGACTGGACTAGAGCCAGCCCAGTCCGAGGCCTCCCTATAATGGTGCTTACAGACCGGACTGGTGCTGAATCCCCCGTCCGAGGCCTCCCATGTTATGGTGCTTACAGACCGGACCGGCACTGAGATACTTCGGTGTCTCCGGTGTGCCTGGGGGCAGTGTCTGGCACTAGTGTGTTCATGACACTCAGACCGCGCGTTGCCTTCGGGTCCGCGGTTCTGGCGGTGACCCTGTGCTGGGGTCACCCTGGCTGACCGCCCTGTGTGTCACAGGGGCTGCGGCTGTGGGCTTCAGACTTTTGTCTGTAAGCCTGGGTATTTATGTTTAATACCTCCCGCGCTGCGGGCTCCGGCGCTTACATTATTGTAATGGCGGCCGGGAGAGATGTGGAGCGGCCCATGTGACCTGGATGGGCGTGTGTGTGTGCTTCCCGCGTGTTTCGGCCCCGCCTTCTGTTTCTACAGCGGCGGCCATCTTTTCCCCTCACTTTCCTACTGGGATCGTTGGAGACTGCTCTGCTGCACTCCAGGGGAGACCAGGTCTTCTTACCTCGCGGAGGCCACACACACACACCGCTCCCTTCACCACCGCTGTGCAGCGGTCGGTAAGCCACCGGTTTCCAGTGAATTTTCTCCTGTTTGATATTCCCCTACCGTGGGTATGTCCTCAGGGAAGAAAGGCGCTGCTAAGGCGGCCAGTACCACCCCTGTCTGCGCTACATGCACAGGAACACTGGTGGATGGGTCCTGCAATAATTGCGGACGTCCAGACGCCCGGGCTGTTTCTGCTGAGTCAGCAGCTCCGGTGCTATACCCTGAGGTTCAGGTGATCTCAGGGCCATGGGAAAAACAAAGCGAGTTTAATGCTTCTATGTTGTCCCAATTATCCTCCATGTCGCAATCCCTGGAGGCACTAACAAGGAGACTGGATGCTCCAGCTACTCCTTCAAACTACCCCCGGGTGTCTCCATCTTCCATGAGACCCCTTAAGCGAGCTCGCCGGGAGGATTCACCCGAGCTCCAGATCCTCTCTGAGGAGGAGCGTCACTCTGACGGTGACGAGGATGATGGGGGTTCAACTCTCGGGTCGGTATCTGAACCAGCTGAAGGGGTGGAGGATCTGGTGTCCTCCATCAACGAGACTTTACGCCTCGGACTACCCCCTCAGGAGACAGCCGTTCACCCGAAGGAGGTCTATCAGTGGTTACGACCCGAAGCTAGACCATGTGGTTCCTTTTTGGATCACACTAATTTTGAAAGGGTGGTTAGAGCTCCCAGGGTACACCCTGGACGGCGTTATGTCCGCAAATCCAAGGACAACCGTTTTCCCTTTCCTCAGGAGGTGCTTCAGGAGTGGTCGCAGTCCCCAAAAGTGGACGCTTCCATGACCAGGATTGCTGCACGCTCCCTTTTCTCTGCCTCTGATAGCTCCTCACTGAAGGATGCGACAGACAGACAGGTCGAACAACTCGCCAAGTCGTCTTATGAGGCTGTGGGGTCGTCATTTGCCCGGGTTTTGCTGCGGTCTGGACTCTGCAGGCGATCACATCCTGTCTGGATGGTATTGCTGACCGAGCAGGTGTCAACTCTGAAGTCCTGGCGCTTACAGAGAGGGCAAAAGCCTATGCGGATTACGCTAGGACGGCGTCTCTGGAGACTGCCGCTCGCTCAGCTGTGGCTTCGGCCAATGCGATAGCGATCCGCAGATTGTTGTGGCTACGTCTATGGGACTCAGATGCCACGTCAAAGAAGATTCTGCAGAATCTTCCCTTCTCTGGTGACAGGCTGTTTGGTGCCGAGCTGGACAAGTTGATCAAAGACTCTTCGGAGTCCAAGATTCCACAGAACAGACCTAAGCCTAGGTATACTGTGAAGAGGAACCCTAAACAGTGGTCCTTTCGTCCCAGCTCACAGCCGGCATCCTCCTCCGCTCGCGCGGACCGTGGGACCAAGACTTCTCAGCAGTGGCGTCCCAAGAGTCGCCAGAAGAAGTCGGCAGGTACAACAGCTGCCGCCCCCAAAGCCACTTCCGCATGACTCGCTCTCTCGTCCTGCCTCCCCACAGGTTGGGGGTCGCCTGTCTCTATTTCAAGACGAATGGCGACTCCACATCCAAGATCAGTGGGTCCGAGACGTAGTCTCAAGAGGATACAGGATAGAGCTGTCATCACAACCCTCACACCGATTCCATCGGTCTGTTCCATCTCCAGAAAGGCTCAGGCTTTTTATCTGGTGTTGGAGGGACTCCGCAGAGACGGAGTGGTGGTCCCAGTGCCCACTGGGGAGAGGTTCAGGGGTTTTTACTCCAACCTCTTTATCGTCCCGAAGAAGGACGGCTCCTTCCGCCCGGTTCTGGACCTCAAGCTGTTCAACCGCCATGTGTTGGTTCGGAAGTTCCGCATGGAATCCCTGCGCTCCGTGATCGCGGCTGTGTCGCAGGGCGACTTCCTAGCGTCCATAGACATCCGCGACGCTTACCTTCACGTGCCCATTGCACCGTCTCATCAACGATGGTTGAGATTCGCGTTGGGGGAGGAGCACTTCCAATTCGTGGCGCTGCCTTTCGGGTTGGCCTCGGCCCCCCGGGTGTTCACGAAAGTGATGGCATCAATGATGGCCTTACTGCATGCGCAGGGACACGCCGTTATCCCTTATTTAGACGACCTGCTGGTCAGAGCGCCATCGGAACACCTGTGTCAGCGGAGCCTGCAGGCAACCATGCAGTCTCTAGAGCAGTTCGGGTGGCTTCTCAACATCCAGAAATCCACCCTGGTTCCAACCCAGTCACTGACGTATCTGGGCATGGACTTCCATACGAACTCTGCTCTAGTGTCCCTACCACGAGCCAAACAGCTGGCCATCCAGTCAGGAGTGCAAGATCTCCTCAGATCACCTCATTCATCCCTGCGGGTATTGATGAAGCTGGTGGGACGCATGGTGGCAGCAATAGAGGCGGTGCCATTCGCACAGTTTCGCCTCCGTCCTCTGCAACTGGAAATCCTCCAGAGGTGGGACAAGAGGACGTCCTCTCTGAATCAGCTGGTGGCCCTCTCCCAGCCGACCAGGGATGCTCTACAGTGGTGGCTTCAGCCGAATCACTTGTCAAAGGGACGATCCTTCCTGAAGCCATCGTGGTTAGTGGTGACCACCGACGCCAGTCTGAGGGGCTGGGGAGCGGTGTTCTTACACCACAGAGCTCAAGGTCTCTGGACACGTTCAGAGGCGACGTTGCAGATCAACGTACTGGAGCTCAGGGCGGTCTATCTGGCTCTCCTGGCCTTTCGAGTGTTCCTATCCGGACAACCGATTCGGGTTCAGTCCGACAATGCGACGAATGTCGCCTATATAAATCACCAAGGAGGAACCAGGAGTGCACAGGCTCTGGCGGAAGTCCACCGCATTCTATCATGGGTGGAAGCCAACAACTGCTTGATTTCCGCAGTCTACATCCCAGGTGTCGAGAATTGGGAAGCAGATTACCTGAGCCGACAGGGGATGGACGCCGGAGAATGGTCTCTCCATCCGGACGTCTTCCGGGACATCTGCATCAGATGGGGGACCCCGGATGTGGATCTGATGGCCTCCCGGCTGAATCATCAGGTGCCACAATACATGGCGAGATCGTGGGACCCTCAATCTCTGGGGGCAGATGCTCTAGTCCTGAGTTGGTCAGATTTTCGCCTGCCATATGTTTTCCCGCCTCTGGCACTGATGCCCAAGGTCCTGTGGAAAATCAAAACAGAATGTCACACAGCCATTCTAGTGGCTCCGGATTGGCCGAGGAGGTCCTGGTATCCGGATCTGTGGCAACTGTCCGGCGGACACCGGTGGGCTCTTCCAGACCGCGCAGATCTTCTCGCGCAGGGCCCCTTCTTCCGCCCCAATTCCAGGGCCCTCAGATTGACTGCATGGCTCTTGAGGCCTGGCTCTTAACATCCAGGGGTTTCTCTCCTGCGGTGGTTTCCACCATGAACCGAGCTAGACGGCCCACGTCACGGAAGATTTACCACAGAACGTGGAAAGTCTTTTTCGCCTGGTGCTCCTCTGGGGGACATGCACCTTGGCCTTTGTCGATCCCGACCCTGTTGGCTTTTTTGCAGTCAGGTTTGGAGTTGGGCCTTTCCCTCAGTTCTCTGAAGGGTCAGGTATCAGCGCTGTCTGTATTGTTCGACAGGCGCTTGGCGCTCCTCCCAAAGGTTCATCAATTCCTCCAAGGGGTATCTCGTGTGGTTCCGCCGTATAGGCGACCTCTGGACCCTTGGGATCTCAACATGGTCTTGGCGGCTTTACAGAAACCACCTTTTGAACCATTGAGAGAAGTCTCTCTCTCTTATTTGTCACAGAAAGTGGTCTTTCTGGTGGCGATTACGTCCCTGAGACGGGTCTCTGAACTGGCGGCACTGTCGTGCAGGTCACCCTTTCTGGTGGTTCACCAAGACAAGGTGGTGTTGCGCCCGCGGGCGGAATTTTTACCAAAAGTGGTTTCCACTTTTCATTTGAACCAGGAGATTGTTCTCCCATCATTTTGTCCCGCTCCTGTTCATCAGGTTGAGCGCGACCTCCACACTCTGGACCTCGTACGGGCTGTACGCATTTATGTGTCCAGAACTGCCTCCTTCCGGAGTTCGGACTCCTTGTTCGTACTGACGGCGGGTCGCTGTAAGGGGTCAGCGGCGTCAAAATCAACCTTGGCCAGATGGATCAAGGCACCCATTCAAGAGGCTTACCGTTCTTCTGGTTTGCCTCTTCCGGTAGGCTTGAAGGCGCACTCGACCAGAGCTGTCGGTGCCTCCTGGGCTTTGCGACATCGCGCCTCTGCTCTACAGGTGTGTCAGGCGGCCACTTGGTCCAGTCTGCACACATTCTCTAAGCACTATATGGTGCATGCCCATGCCTCTGCGGATGCAAATTTGGGCAGGCGGGTCCTCCAGGCGGCGGTTGCCCACCTTTGAGGGGGACCGTGTATGCAAACGTCTGTTGAGGAACTTTTTTTCCCGCCCTGGGGTATTGCTTTAGGACATCCCCATTGTCTGGGTCTCCCATTATGATGATCAGAAAAAAGAGAATTTTGTTTACGTACCGTAAATTCTTTTTTCTTGAATCATCAATGGGAGACCCAGCACCCACCCAGTGTTCCGTTTTATGTTACGGTTGATCTGTCTCCTGTTGGGACAGTTTATCCGGGTTGTTGAGCCGTCTGTTCACGGTGTCTTCCCCGAGATTTTCGGGTGTGGTTTTTTCTGTTGTCTCCTCGCAGCTTATGGACCAAACTGAGGATATTCCCTGCGGTAGGGGTTTATAAGCGGAGGGGGTGGTGTCTACAGATCTTGTAGTACCTAGTGTGGCCTCCGGAGGGCAGTGCCCTAAACCCCATTGTCTGGGTCTCCCATTGATGATTCAAGAAAAAAGAATTTACGGTACGTAAACAAAATTCTCTTTTTTTAGCTTAGTTCGTACCATAGTCCTTTAGCAGTTTTGTAGTCCTTAGTTTCAGCTTGCATTATCTTAGTAGCCTGAGTGCCTGAGTGCCTACTAAGAATATCATCTTCATGTCTTGACTAATGGGATCCTTCTTTTTTTCTAGAGCTATCGTGCCAAATTAACTCCAGGCAGTGATGCTGAGGCGGAGACCGAGGCTCTGTGTGCATTCATCCAGCAATTCACTGGCACTGAATACAATAAGGTAAACTTGGCAGCCATACGACCTAGAGGCTCACTGTGTATTCAGAAATATACTGACATAATAGCTTACCCTCCCTTTCCACAGCTGCTGGAAACCCTCCTGCCCCACAAGGACTTGGCGGCCAGAGTCAGTGCCGCCGTGGATCTGATCACACAGAGTCACAAGTCCATCAACCACGACTCCCTCCACTTTGCAGCTTCCTCCTTCTATTACAAGCTGAAGGCTGCAGACCAGTATGTACCAGGCAATAAGTATCATGGAAACATTACCCTGCTGAGGGCGAAGACAAGAAATGAATATGGAGAGGGGCTGGGGGCAGACTACAAACTGTCTGAGGTAAGAGGACATTTGTGTACCAATCTGCACTGTTCTTTTTTATACCAATCTAAAGCTTGCAGGATAGAGAGGCAATAGAAATTTAAAGCACATACCCTGAGTTTAGTTAATTTATGTAAATGAGACGTTAAATAAGACCTGTCAAGTGTCAAGAAAATGCATTTGTTGCCTTACCAAAATCTCCATGCTCCCCTGAATCACCGTCTGTTTTCTGTTTTTCATTTTGTCCCTCCTTTGTAGAGATAGGGTACCTTTACACACGGCTACATTTGTAGCTTGTCACCAGGTAACTTACTGGTTGCAGTGAAATCATGGATACATGATTCCATTTGTACACAGCAAGAAGATAGAATCATGTATCCATGATTTCACTGCAACCAGTAAGTTACCTGGTGACAAGCTACAAATGTAGCCATGTGTAAAGGTACCCATAGGGTACCTTTACACGCCGCTACTGGCGGGTGGATACAACCAGCTACATGCTACAAATGTAGCTTGTAGCGGCAATGTACCCCTTAGTAGCGGCGTGTGAAGACGGTAGGAGACACCCGGCAACAGATGCATCTGTTTCCGAGCACTGCCCTGAAACAGGTGGCTACACAGCCGATTGTAGCGACCTGTATCGGCGTGTAAAGAAGCAACAGAAGGGATGTGTCGACACCAGGCTATGTACCTGGTATCAATTCCTATAAAGACACCCTGGAGCCAGGCCAAATTGATATTGCAAAGTGCTCTTTATTAAAATTTAGTGCATAAATGCAGCATTAAAAGTAATGTCCGGGTAGCACACAGGACAGGAGACCACATGAAATACAAGTTGCAAGTGAGGCAGTAAACAACAATGAATCATATAGCAGGCACCAGCCTAAAATGCTTCAGATTATAAGTGCATGCCAAACAAGCGGAAGGCTCGGAAGAAGCCCAAGCGAAACGCGTTAGGGGGCGGTGGCCACGGACAGGTAATAAACTCAGACCCATGAATTGACTTTTGGTACACTATATGTGTGCTTGTTTGGCATGCACTTATAATCTGAAGCATTTTAGGCTGGTGCCTGCTATATGATTCATTGTTGTTTACTGCCTCACTTGCAACTTGTATTTCATGTGGTCTCCTGTCCTGTGTGCTACCCGGACATTACTTTTAATGCTGCATTTATGCACTAAATTTTAATAAAGAGCACTTTGCAATATCAATTTGGCCTGGCTCCAGGGTGTCTTTATAGGAATTGGTATATGTTTGGAGGGCCTTACACTTCAATAGGGGTTTTTTTGAAACCTATGTACCTGGTATGTAGCTGGGGCGTGACACAGGCTCCGGGATACCGCCCCCCTTCAGCGATCATTGGTGGAAGCTCCTGCATTACGATTGGTAGACGCTGCATAGGGCGGCATATTTAAGGAGCTGACCAGTCACACTACACAATTGCTCGAGCGTCATGTATTAAACAGCCTCCTGCGATGCCTGGCCAATCATGATGTTCTTGCTTTGTCCTATCAGCGTACGGACGTCTCGTAATCCACAATTGTGGCACGCCTATGTGTTGTCCCTGCTGCACCAGGTCCGCCCATATTAGCTTGTTGTAGCGGTGTGTAAATGAGGTAAGGTAAGCTACAGATGGCTACTTGAGACACCCGGCGGTGTATCCGGGGATAGATGTCACGTAGCGTAGCGCACCTTGTGGCGGCGTGTAAAGATGGTGCGTTTACCGTTTGTAACCGTTTGTGCGTGCTCGTGCACTTGAAGTAGCTGGTTGTATCCACCCGCCAGTAGCGGCGTGTAAAGGTACCCTTAAGCATTTTTTTTTCCTTTTGGCATCAGTATGCTGATTCCTAGCTTGTTGTCCAAAAGGGCATGTCAGAAAGGTTTTCTCTATGGGCGTATTGTAGTCCTCCCATTTCTATGACGCTGGTCAAACTCTGCAGCATCTGAACTGTTTAAACAGCACAATCTCACAAGATCTCAGCGTTCTCTGAGAGATCTCTGAATTGCCTACATTTGTGCAGGAAAGTCTTCTTTCAGTGAATCTCACAAGAACAGGGACATCTTGTTAGATTCCACCCGTGCAACCAATTTCAGATGCACTAAGTGGTGATTGGGATATGTCATGGTGGTGTATGACTACACAACCTGCTCCCAGAGAAAAATCTGACGCTGTCTTGGATCATAAGCCAGGAATTAACATACTAAGGCTGCTTTCACACTGCAGTTTTTTCACTGATCAGTGTCCATCAGATTTGTGTGCCAAAACCAGGAGTGTCTCCAAAACTCCGAACAGGTGTCAATCTTTCAATTATAGTTTTTCTCTGCAAGTTCCTCTCCTGGTTCCTCTCCGGGTTTTGGCACACAAATCTGATGGACACTGATCAGTGAAAAAACTGCAGTGTGAAAGCAGCCTAAGCGCCAAAACATTTCTCATCAACAGAGGGACATGATGAGAAATGAAAATCAGAACCAGATTGAGGGGAGTGTGGGGATTTCGACAAGGTAAAAAACTTATTTTCTCCTTCGCCTCATTGGGGGACACAGGACGATGGGTTATGCTATTCTGCCACTAGGAATCGACACTAAGCAATTGAAAGAGAAGCACAGTGGCTCCTGCCCAGCAGTATACAGTTAGGGCCAGAAATATTTGGACAGTGACACAAGTTTTGTTATTTTAGCTGTTTACAAAAACATGTTCAGAAATACAATTATTATATATACAATATGGGCTGAAAGTGCACACTCCCAGCTGCAATATGAGAGTTTCCACATCCAAATCGGAGAAAGGGTTTAGGAATTATAGCTCTGTAATGCATAGCCTCCTCTTTTTCAAGGGACCAAAAGTAATTGGACAATGGACTCTAAGGGCTACAATTAACTCTGAAGGCGTCTCCCTTGTTAACTTGTAATCAATGAAGTAGTTAAAAGGTCAGGGGTGGATTCCAGGTGTGTGGTTTTGCATTTGGAAGCTGTTGCTGTGACCAGACAACATGCGGTCAAAGGAACTCTCAATTGAGGTGAAGCAGAACATCCTGAGGCTGAAAAAAAAGAAAAAATCCATCAGAGAAATAGCAGACATGCTTGGAGTAGCAAAATCAACAGTTGGGTACATTCTGAGAAAAAGGAATTGACTGGTGAGCTTGGGAACTCTAAAAGGCCTGGGCGTCCACGGATGACAACAGTGGTGGATGATCGCCGCATACTTTATTTGGTGAAGAAGAACCCGTTCACAACATCAACTGAAGTCCAGAACACTCTCAGTGAAGTAGGTGTATCTGTCTCTAAGTCAACAGTAATGAGAAGACTCCATGACAGTAAATACAAAGGGTTCACATCTAGATGCAAACCATTCATCAATTCCAAAAATAGACAGGCCAGAGTTAAATTTGCTGAAAAACACCTCAATAAGCCAGCTCAGTTCTGGAAAAGTATTCTATGGACAGATGAGACAAAGATCAACCTGTACCAGAATGATGGGAAGAAAAAAGTTTGGAGAAGAAAGGGAACGGCACATGATCCAAGGCACACCACATCCTCTGTAAAACATGGTGGAGGCAACGTGATGGCATGGGCATGCATGGCTTTCAATGGCACTGGCTCACTTGTGTTTATTGATGACATAACAGCAGACAAGAGTAGCCGGATGAATTCTGAAGTGTATCGGGATATACTTTCAGCCCAGATTCAGCCAAATGCTGCAAAGTTGATTGGACGGCGCTTCATAGTACAGATGGACAATGACCCCAAGCATACAACCAAAGCTACCCAGGAGTTCATGAGTGCAAAAAAGTGGAACATTCTGCAATGGCCAAGTCAATCACCAGATCTTAACCCAATTGAGCATGCATTTCACTTGGTGAAATCCAGACTTAAGACGGAAAGACCCACAAACAAGCAAGACCTGAAGGCTGCGGCTGTAAAGGCCTGGCAAAGCATTAAGAAGGAGGAAACCCAGCGTTTGGTGATGTCCATGGGTTCCAGACTTAAGGCAGTGATTGCCTCCAAAGGATTCGCAACAAAATATTGAAAATAAAAATATTTTGTTTGGGTTGTTTATTTGTCCAATTACTTTTGACCTCCTAAAATGTGGAGTGTTTGTAAAGAAATGTGTACAATTCCTACATTTTCTATCAGATATTTTTGTTCAACCCTTCAAATTAAACGTTACAATCTGCACTTGAATTCTGTTGTAGAGGTTTCATTTCAAATCCAATGTGGTGGCATGCAGAGCCCAACTCGCGAAAATTGTGTCACTGTCCAAATATTTCTGGCCCTAACTGTATAACCCCCTGACTGATATAGTCTAGCCAGTTTTTTGCTTAGTGTCTTAGGAGGCTCCCTTTGATTCGGCCTCCTCTGATACTCTTGCCATGGTGGACAACCTGGTCTCGGCCGTTAATCAGGCCTTGTCAGTGGCTGACCCAGCCCCGGTCGCACACTCATACCATGTGGTCTCCTTCAAAAGACCCAAGAGACCTCAAAAATTCTTCTCAGACCACCCTGAGATTCAGGAGGTTCTGCAGAGACTTGGTCTCAGCCTGATAAACGTTTTGGTAATCGTAAGGCGATCGAGGCCCGTTACCCCTTCTTGCCAGTGGTATCATAAGCCTGGGCAGAACCTCCGCAGGTGGACCCTTCGGTATCCCGTTTGGCCTCAAAGACTCTGCTCTCTGTCCCTGATGGCGCGTCTATCAAGGATACCACCGACCGTCAAGTGGAACATTTGTCAAAATTGGTGTTTGAGGCTTCAGGCTCGTCCCCCTCCTTCGCCTCCATGTGGGTGGCTAAGGTCATTGTGACCTGGGCAGGTGATTTGCATTGCGCCTTACGTCACCGGGATTCAGATCCAGAGTTGTTGGATCTGGCCGCTCAGATTTCTGTAGCAGGGGATTTCTTGGTTCACGCGTCTATTGATGCAGCCAATTGCACTGCGGTGGCAGCTTCAAACGCCATTGCGATTTGCCGAAGCCTCTGGCTTCGAGAGTGGAAGGCGGATTCGGCCTCAAAGAAGTCTCTCACTAGCATACCCTATTTAGGCGGGCGTCTCTTTGGGGAAAAGCTTGATAAGCTAATCTCAGACACTACGGGAGGTAAAAGTACCTCTCTTCCTCAGCAGAAACCCAAGCGTAAGTTTACCAAGGGTCAACAGACAAGATTCCGGTCCTT
>JARQOC010000006.1:271482037-271511783 GCA_033576535.1 Allobates femoralis
GAGATAGCCAAGATACCTGTCTGCCGAATAACCCCTTTAATTTGAGTACATTATAGCATGAGAAATCTGTGTTGCTCAGTAGCAGAATTGTTGCATAGGATCCTCTGGAAATAGTGATTTTGGTGCACTTGCTATCCCTGCACCATATTCATACCTCTCTGCCAAGGGAAAATTGCAATTAAAGATACGTACTGTATATCATATTGATTCCTAATTTCTGAAAGTGGTGACCTGTTCCAATCGGGAGAATCAACAGAACTAGAGAAAGCAACAAAAATGTCGTCAATATATCCTTTTCTCTTTTGAACAGGTTCTAAAAGATGCCATGATTGAAAACCTGTCCACAAAACTGTTTCAAGATGTGAACAAACCAAAGTACGATGGTACTCTTAACCTGGACATGTGAGTATTTAACTAAACTGCAATCTTTCCATCTTCTCCTTGCCTTGCAATCTATGTATGATTTCAGATTAGCTACAGAACTGTGCAAAACGTTTAGGCAGGTGTGGAAAAATGCTGCAAAGTATGAAGAATAGTATCAAATACAAGTGTTAATAGTTTCTTTCTATCAGTTACTGATACAAAGTGAGGGATCAAAAGAGAAAATAACATCATTATTTGGTGTAAACAGCCTTTGCCTTCAAGATGCCATCAATTTTATTAGACACAGTTTTTGAAGGAACTCAGCAGAGGGGTTGTCCTACACATCTTGGAGATCTAACCACATATCTTCTATGGATTTATAATTGTGCTAATCTTTTTGCCTGTTCATGTGATCCTACATAGACTCAATGATGGCATTAGTCACTGTGGGGGCTACAGTGCCTTGAAAAAGTATTCATGCCCTGTGAACGGTTTCACATTTTTTCACATTACACCCATAGACATAAATGTATTTTATATACCAACAAAAAGTGGCAAGTATTTGTGAAGTGTAAAGGAAATGAGACATGGTTTTCTAAATATTTTAAAGGTATAAATCTGAAAATTGTGTTGTGCATTTGCATTCAGCTCCCTTGAGTAAATACTATAAAAGGCGACCTTTAGCGGCAATTACTGCCATAAATCCTTTGGAGTTTGTCTCTACCAGCTTTGCACATCCAGAGACTGACTTTTTTACCTATTCTTTTTTGCACTGGGCTTTTTACTGTCTGGACTGTGACTGGGCCTTTCACACACATGAATATGCTTTGATCTAACCCATTCCATTGTAGCTCTATGTTTAGGGTCATGGTTCTGCTGGAAGGTGTCCATTCTCAAGCTTTTTGCAGCCTCTAACAGGTTTTCCTCCAGGATTGCCCTGTACTTATATCCATCCATCTTCCCTTCAACTGTGACCAGCTTCCCTGTTCCTGCTGAAGGCAAACATTCCCACAAAATGATTCTGCCACTACCATATTTGATGGTGGGGATGGTGTTTTTAGGGTGATGTGCATTGTTAGTTTTCTGCTACACATAGAGTATTTCATTTAGACCAAAAGGTTTTACTTTGGTCTCATGTGACTAGAGCACATTACTCCACATGCTAGCTGTGTCCCCTACCTAGCTTTTTGTAAACTGCAACCTGGACTTCTTATGGCTTGCTTTCAAAAAGGGCTTTCTTCTTACCATTCCATAAAGGCCAGATTTGTGGTGTGCACGATTAATAGTTGTCCTGTGGACAGATTCTCCCATCTGAGCATTGGATCTCCTCCAGAGTGACTATCAACCTCTTGGCTGCTTCTGTAATTGGTGCTCTTGCTTGGAATGTCAGTTTAGGTGGACAACGATGTCTTGGTAGGTTTGTGGCTGTGAAAACTCCTTCAATTTTTGGATGATGTATTGAGGAGTATTCCATAACATTTTCAGAGCTTGGGCTATTTTTTGTTTTTGTATTTGGTATAGCTGGTTGTTACCTTTTCTGAGCTGATGGCAATGCTGGATATCTTCCCATTTTAAAAGGAAGTAAAGATCATGTGTCTTTCATCTGCTGCACAAGGTTTTGTCTACCGTCCAACACATTTATGGTCCACAACACTGTCTGTTCATTGGTGTTTCTTTAAAGGCACTTGTGCATCACATTTTGAAAATACAGACTGCTTTGAAATCTTAGCCACGGAGAGAGCTTGCTGATGCAGTATAACTACCTTTTGTTTTGTTGTGCTCAGAGTTACCAAGGTGTATGACCTGTGGCATGAAACTATGATCCACAACTTCACTTTGGTATCACAGTTTGGTTGTTCCCCGCCAAATGTTAAGCCTCTTACAAAGTTGTTTCTGTTTCAGTTTATGACTCTTTGAACCTACATATGAAAATAATGACCATTTTAGCTCTTTAGTATAATTGGTGATTTATAGACCTTTCTATACTCCAACAAAATCCCTGACTTTGCAGGTGTACTAAGAAGAATCAATTCTATTTTGAAGAGAAAGGATGGTCACACCAAATTCTACTTTGATATAGATTTCTCTTATGTTTTTTCACTTTGCATTTTATTAATTGGTAATAAATCAATTATTTACATTTCTATTTTTGTAAAGCATTTTTCCTTTGCAGCATTTTTTCTACACCTGCCTAAATCATTTGAACACCACTATCTATGCAGTTATAAAAGCCAGAGATCGATATAAAGTCCTGATTGTGATTTCACAGGGTCAGCAGAGAGAAGTGTCCAGAGCTGGATCATTTTGTCGTATTTTCCTCAGTGAGTTGCGGGAGAGGAAACGCCGGTCAAAGTAACTACGGATTTGCAAACTCAACAATGGAGCGTATTTGTGAAAAACGACGTCGGAATCATCTGCCAGGTATTATATACATTGAAATGTAGCCACGAGAGGGCAAATGATCCTATGGAATACAAGTGGATCTTAGGCTGAGCAATTCCATAATTGACTGCAAAAATACTAGTTGTTTTCAGTAAAAAAAAAATGGTGAAAAATAATGAGACTTTTATCACATGATATTGTTTTTATACCTTCTCTACTTGTCTCCATAGGTTTGGCTGTTCAGTGGGGAGCTATTGGCGATGTGGGTGTCGTGCTGGAGACCATGGGAAGTAATGACACAGTAATAGGTGGCACATTACCGCAGAGGATCAGTTCCTGTCTGGAAGTTCTTGATCAATTCCTTAATCAGTCTCATCCCGTTATGTCCAGTTTTGTCTTGGCTGAGAAGACAATTTCTGTAAAATCTAAAGGAGCTGGACAACAAGATTTGGTGGAGGCTGTAGCTCACATTTTAGGTAAGAACATTTCAGACATGACAAAGTATACTGAACAAATATCTAAACACACTTTTGTTTTTGCTCATATATTTCATGAGATGACCTCAAAGATCTAAGATTTTTTCTATGTACACAAAAGGCCTTTTTCTCTCAAATATTGTTCACAAATTAATCTAAATCTGTGTTAAGGCCGACGTTGAAACGTGGGCGCGCGTGTTCTTTTGGCATCCTTTCAACATCGCTGGTGAGCTGTCACACGTCTAGATTTCGTGAACAACTCACCAACGATGTAGTGAGCAGGTATCGTTTTCAAACCCCGCGAACGATCCCTGCTCATTGCTGTGAATGGGCGAAGTCGTCCACGACATTGTTATCGCGGTGTCACACAGAACGATGCAGCAGGTTGCTTGAGTTGATATCGTCAGGTTTTCCAACATGTTGGTAAACCGGTCAACTCCAATCCAACGATTTATCGTTGCAACTTGCCAGAGTCACACGCAACGAGGTCGCAACAATGTCACTTTTGCACCTCCAAACCTGTGTCGTTGATGATGTTGGGCCGTGTAACGGGGTGTTTATTGGGCACTTCTCCTTTTCCAAGATAACCCATCCACCTCACAGGTGTGGCATATCAAGATGTTGATGAGACAGAACAAAATGATACCTAAATATCTGCAGTTTGGTTTCTTATTCCTTGGAAATACATGGCTTTTTTAATATGTAAATGAGCTTTTATGATTTATGGTCCAGACACAAATCTACCTGAGAATCTACGTCCAGAGCTTATTTTAAATGAAAGATGGTGTTAGCAGTGTAAGACATGTAGATCAGGAAAGCAGACTGTCAGTCATTACATGTCTCGCACTAGTAACACCTTCTTTCATTTAAAATAAGCTGTAGAGGCACATTCTCAGGGAAATTTGAGTCCTGCCCATAGATCTTAATAGCTTATTTACATATTAAGGGAAATGTGGATTTCACTGGAATAAGACATTAGATTGTAGATATCAAGGTATCTTTTTGTATAATGTTCTATGATATACATTCCCACATAAGATAGATTAGGGGTGGTTGATCCTACTGACAAATTTCCCCTAAGAGCAGGGGAATAACTACAACAGGTGCAGGGGTTGCGATCGCACCCAGGCCCTGCAGCCTAGGGGGCCCCAAAAGTCCCTTTGGCCTATAGAAAAAGACTAATACTATTAAAGATCGTCAATAATTGGGGGCCCCGTTAGACCTTTCGCATTGGGACCCCTGGGCCTGAAGTTACGCCACTGCCTAAGAGTTTTGAGCCGTTTGATGTTCTGACTGTTCTCCTGTTTTCTCTAGGTGTCCGAGACGTGACCAGCTTAAATCCTGACACCACACTGGCTGATTTAGGGCTGGATTCTCTTATGGGTGTAGAGGTGCGACAGACACTGGAACGTGATTATGATATTGTCATGGCTATGCGGGAAGTTAGACAACTAACAATTAACAAATTGCGGGAACTCTCTTCCAAACCTGGACATAATGAAGGTAGGATATCAATGATATGTAACGTATTAGATAATTTCCCAATATTTAAATTTTTATCTGAAATCCATTAATTTTATTTACTGAAATAATATTCCATTGTCTGTTGGCTAAATAGTGTTTAGCCTCGGGTTTGTCTCAGATTGAATATGAATCTATTTGCATGGTATCATTACACTATGGCTTAAAGGGTTTCTCCGAGAAGGAGGACAGGTAGCAGTTTGAATTATACCAGGGATGCGGTTGTATCTCATTCTCGGAGGATCCCTTTAATGTGAGTGACATTTCAGCCAACTTCTATCCCTTAATAAATTATTGGACCCTTTTATAGTGTTCCTAAAATTTGGCCAGACGTTGTGTGTAGGAAAAGTCAGCACTTTAGTATGTTTTTTTTTGACCATCTCTTGAAGTTCCTGGTGCCCAATACAAAATCTGTAACTGGGCTCTCAACTGTTGGCTACAAAGTGACATATTTTATGCTAGAAGGCCAGCGGGAAACACAGTAGCCAGTGGCAAGGAGTGGTATTGGTCCCAAATGTGCAGGGTTTTTTTGTATTTCCTACCCTGGGCTTATAAACAATACATTTTACAGTGGGAGAAATCCCAATAATAAAATAGAGCTATGAAAAAAAGAAGAGCGAAAAAATGAATGTAATGAATGTTGAACAATTATGGACAAGTTCCAACATGAAATTGCTACCTTTAACGTTTTAGAATGCAAGCCTTCTCAGAAAACCTCGGCACAGCCAGATCTTAGCTTCCTGGATCTTAATAATCTCCTGGTGAATCCTGACGCTTCCACTATCACCAAGCTGAACGAAGTACAAAGTAACGAGCATCATCTCTTCCTGGTGCACCCCATTGAAGGATCAATCGCTGCATTTCAGAATTTGGCAGCAAAACTCAACATTTCTTGCTATGGACTTCAGTGTACAAAAGGTAAATTAGGTGGTTATTATACCACTTTATTTAATGTAATTTCATATATTACAACCAGCAGGATCTTGCTTATACTACTAAGTATATTTTATTATCGTTCTATACACTGTGGTTTTAGATAGAGCTGATAGATCCTTCTGATCTCAGTTATCTATATCTCATAGGAGTATGGAAAGTGACAATGAGTATTCCCATAGAAGATTTATATTGGCCGCCACTGGGGAGCAGAAGGATGTGCCAGTTCTATGTAGCCGAACACTGGCACTGTAGGCTTGTCCTGGGAGATCATGTTCATTGCTTTAAAGGGAACCTGTAATAGCATTCCTTCTGACCAAATCATGGGCAGCATGAATCAAACCTTGGCGTACAAGATTGCTACCAGATATGTTCTGAAATGCTTCAATGATTGAAACATTTGAAGGTCGGGCATTATAGGTAGAATTGAGACTAGCCCAGCTCCTTCATCAGCCAGCTTCTCCCCTTACCACTGGAAGTGATTGTCAGTTTTCTATGTACACATTTGGTCAATAAACTGAAGTGGTGCAGTGAGGAGTCAACTGGTTGCAATCCTGCAAGGATCTGATCCATGCTAAATGTGGTTTCGGTAACATGATTGGAGTTAGAGGTTCTCTGTAAGAAGAAAGCCATAAGTTATGCCTTTGGCATGTGGGGGGAAACCTATGCAAACATGGAGAAAACATGCAAACTCCTTGCAGATGTTGTCTTTGGTGGGACGTAAACCCATGACCCCAGTGCTGCAAAGCAACAGTGGTAACCACTAAGCCATTGTGCCACCAATAGTGCAATTTATCTACATCTAGATTGTTAAAATCCAACTTGCCTTGTTCAAGATAGGTTGCTCTTACCCATTAGATTTTCAACACCAACTGTTTAACGAAATAGTCCCCAATCACATCAAAGTAAATTATGATCATACAGAATATTGCACCTCCATAAAAGAATGAATGAGCTCAGTGTGAGAACCTTGGGGTCCTTGAGTAGCACAAACCATAGCTGGAGAAACTAGCATCTAATGTGTATTTGTAACTTTTTTTTTTGGTGGGGGGGGGTGTCACATTTCCAAATATCACATAGTCGGCTATGATGCAATTACTATATTTTTCACTGGTATGTCGAACATTGTACTTGAAATATTACACTTTTTGTCCAAAAATGAACAATTTGAACTATATTTATATGATTTTGCATTTTAGCCGCTCCATTGGACAGCATTCAGAATCTGGCAGCCTACTACATTCAGTGTATCAAGCAGGTGCAGCCTGAGGGGCCCTACTGGATAGCAGGTTACTCATTTGGAGCTTGTGTGGCCTTTGAGATGTGCTCCCAGCTGCAGGCTCAGCGGGGCGGCACACATGTCCCCGACAGCTTGTTCCTATTCGATGGGTCACATTCATACGTTGCTGCATATACGCAGGTAAGGCCGCTTACATCCATTCGCTTTCTTTTCCTTGCAGTGAGGGTTTGTGTGAATAATGTAATATTAGGTCGTGTTCTCAAAGAGTTTTTTAAGGCATTCTCAAACCTCAAGTTTTTCAAAGAGAAACCCCTTCAGGTAGCTTTTCTTCTTTTCATGGAGTCTTTGGAGGAGTTTTTCTTTTCCGTAAGCATTTCTTGAAATTGTCCGCATTAAAGAAGTGACGTGCACTTTTTTTCCTCCAGGCGATTTTAAAATCCTCTTGAGGAAAAATAAAGCTCAGAACACTCACACGGACAGCAAAGTGGATTTCTTATAGAATTGAAATGGAAGAGTTTACCAATTCTTTTTAAAGAGGGTTTTAAAGTGAATTTTGAAGAGGATCTGCTAAAAAGAATACATGAAAAAACTAAAAAAAAAAAACTTTAAATAAAGAATTAAAAAAAAAAAAAAAAAAATCTCAGTGTGCACATAACCTTAAATACAAGAAGTTTTCTGAATTGAAAGTATTGTCCTAGTGAACTTAAGCTGAGCAAGAATGATTCTTATTGGCACAGACCACTTCACATATACATTTTTGCAATACGTGCGTGCATAGTAATGGCACCATTAACGTTCATCACTATGGAGGTGATATCATTATGTAATATTGTATACGTAGGGCTTAGCAGAAATACAGCATTTATATATCTTTTTAAATTTACAAATGATATCAAGTGATATTAAACAATGTATAGTTCACTGGTTACTCTGCATAATGCATTAGTAAAAGCAGATAGGAATTGTGACATACACTGTGTGCAGAATTATTAGGCAAGCTGTATTTTAGAGGATTATTTTTATTATTGATCAACAACTATCTCAAAGCTTAATATTTTTGGAAGTTGGAGTGGGTTTTTATAGATTTGGCTATTTTAGGAGGATATCTGTTTGTGCAGGTAACTATTACTGTGCAGAATTATTAGGCAACTTAATAAAAACCAAATATATTCCTATCTCACTTGTTTATTTTCACCAGGTAAACTAATATAACTGCACAAAATTTAGAAATAAACATTTCTGACTTGCAAAAATAAAACCTTAAAAAATTAATGACCAATATAGCCACCTGTCTTTATGATGACACTCAACAGCCTTCAATCCATAGATTATGTCAGTTGCTTGTTCTGTTTACGATCAACATTGCATACAGCAGCCACCACAGCCTCCCAGACACTGTTCCCAGAGGTGTACTGTTTTCCCTCCCTGTAGATCTCACATTTTAGGAGGGACCACAGGTTCTCTATGGGGTTCAGATCAGGTGAACAAGGGAGCCATGTCATTATTTTTTCTTCTTTTAGTCCTTTATTGGCCAGCCACGCTGTGGAGTAGTTGGATGCATGTGATGGAGCATTGTCGTGCATGAAAATCATGTTTTTCTTGAACGATACCGACTTCTTCTTGTACCATTGAAGAAGTTGTCTTCCAGAAACTGGCAGTAGGTCCGGGAGTTGAGCTTCACTCCATCCTCAACCCAAAAAGATCCCACAAGTTCATCTTTGATGATTCCAGCCCACACCAGTACCCCACTTCCACCTTGCTGGCGTCTGAGTCGTAATGGAGCTCTCTGCCCTTTACCGATCCAGCCTCTGGCCCATCAAGGGTCACTCTCATTTCATCAGTCCATAAAACCTTTGAAAAATCAGTCGTAAGATATTTCTTGGCCCAGTCTTGACATTTTATCTTATGTTTCTTGTTCAAAGGTGGTCGTTTTTCAGCTTTTCTTACCTTGGCCATGTCCCTGAGTATAGCACACCTTGTGCTTTTTGATACTCCAGTAACGTTGCAGCTCTGAAATATTGTAAAACTGGTGGAAAATGGCATCTTGGCAGCTTCATGCTTGATTTTCCTCAATTCATGGGCAGTTATTTTGCGCCTTTTTTACCCAACACGCTTCTTCCGACCCTGTTGGCTATTTGCCATGAAACGTTTGATTGTTCGGTGATCACGCTTCAAAAGTTTGGCAATTTCAAGACTGCTGCATCCCTCTGCAAGACATCTCACAATTTTGGACTTTTCAGAGCCCGTGAAATCTCTCTTCTGACCCATTTTGCCAAAGGAAAGGAAGTTGCCTAATAATTAAGCACACCTATATAGGGGGTTGATGTCATTAGACCACACCCCTCCTCATTACAGAGATGCACATCACCTGATTTACTAAATTGGTAGTTGGCTCTCAAGCCTATACAGCTTGGAGTAGGACAACATGTATAACAAGCATCATGTGATCAAAATACTCATTTGCCTAATAATTCTGCACACAGTGTACATGGTTTTTTCCACTTAAAGTATTGCTTAGAAAGTAATATAACATCAATTAGAGTTTCTAGTGAAAACCAAGTAGATGCTTAGTGATAGTGTAAGTCCCACCGGTGGCACAGATGGCCCACACCCACCGCTGTCACACTGTGCATTGTGATCCATGTTAGGACTATGATATACGGGCACCTAAACCTTGAAATAGTGTCACACTGTTCATGTAGCGACCTTGGAGAAGGAGCCCCAGCCGGGCCATGTGGTCAAATTTGGCTGCTCGTTCATAAGACCAGAACATAGCAGGTGATTGTGTGTGACTGCTCTAATGTGAAGGCAAAATGAGTTTTGCATAAGCACTTTGGGCATTATTAGCTGTAGATTTATGTTAATGGACACACTTGATTTTTAGCTTAGTTCGTACCATAACCCTTTAGCAGTTTTGTAGTCCTTAGGTTCAGCTTGCATTATCTTAGTAGCCTGAGTGCCTGAGTGCCTACTAAGAATATCATCTTCATGTCTTGACTAATGGGATCCTTCTTTTTTTCTAGAGCTATCGTGCCAAATTAACTCCAGGCAGTGATGCTGAGGCGGAGACCGAGGCTCTGTGTGCATTCATCCAGCAATTCACTGGCACCGAATACAATAAGGTAAACTTGGCAGCCATACGACCTAGAGGCTACCTGTGTATTCAGAAATATACTGACATAATAGCTTACCCTCCCTTTCCACAGTTGCTGGAAACCCTCCTGCCCCACAAGGACTTGGCGGCCAGAGTCAGTGCCGCCGTGGATCTGATCACACAGAGTCACAAGTCCATCAACCACGACTCCCTCCACTTTGCAGCTTCCTCCTTCTATTACAAGCTGAAGGCTGCAGACCAGTATGTCCCAGGCAATAAGTATCATGGAAACATTACCCTGCTGAGGGCGAAGACAAGAAATGAATATGGAGAGGGGCTGGGGGCAGACTACAAACTGTCTGAGGTAAGAGGACATTTGTGTACCAATCTGCACTGTTCTTTTTTATACCAATCTAAAGCTTGCAGGATAGAGAGGCAATAGAAATTTAAAGCACATACCCTGAGTTTAGTTAATTTATCTAAATGAGACGTTAAATAAGACCTGTCAAGTGTCAAGAAAATGCATTTGTTGCCTTACCAAAATCCCCATGCTCCCCTGAATCACCGTCTGTTTTCTGTTTTTCATTTTGTCCCTCCTTTGCAGAGATAAGCATTTTTTTTGCCTTTTGGCATCAGTATGCTGATTCCTAGCTTGTTGTCCAAAAGGGCATGTCAGAAAGGTTTGCTCTATGGGCGTATTGTAGTCCTCCCATTTCTATGACGCTGGTCAAACTCTGCAGCATCTGAACTGTTTAAACAGCACAATCTCACAAGATCTCAGCGTTCTCTGAGAGATCTCTGAATTGCCTACATTTGTGCAGGAAAGTCTTCTTTCAGTGAATCTCACAAGAACAAGGACATCTTGTTAGATTCCACCAGTGCAACCAATTTCAGATGCACTAAGTGGTGATTGGGATATGTCATGGTGGTGTATGACTACACAACCTGCTCCCAGAGAAAATTCTGACGCTGTCTTGGATCATAAGCCAGGAATTAACATACTAAGCGCCAAAACATTTCTCATCAACAGAGGGACATGATGAGAAATGAAAATCAGAACCAGATTGAGGGGAGTGTGGGGATTTCGACAAGGTAAAAAACGTATTTTCTCCTTCGCCTCATTGGGAGACACAGGACGATGGGTTATGCTATTCTGCCACTAGGAATCGACACTAAGCAATTGAAAGTGAAGCACAGTGGCTCCTGCCCAGCAGTATATAACCCCCTGACTGATATAGTCTAGCCAGTTTTTTGCTTAGTGTCTTAGGAGGCTCCCTTTGATTCGGCCTCCTCTGATACTCTTGCCATGGTGGACAACCTGGTCTCGGCCGTTAATCAGGCCTTGTCAGTGGCTGACCCAGCCCCGGTCGCACACTCATACCATGTGGTCTCCTTCAAGAGACCCAAGAGACCTCAAAAATTCTTCTCAGACCACCCTGAGATTCAGGAGGTTCTGCAGAGACTTGGTCTCAGCCTGATAAACGTTTTGGTAATCGTAAGGCGATCGAGGCCCGTTACCCCTTCTTGCCAGTGGTATCATAAGCCTGGGCAGAACCTCCGCAGGTGGACCCTTCGGTATCCCGTTTGGCCTCAAAAACTCTGCTCTCTGTCCCTGATGGCGCGTCTATCAAGGATGCCACTGACCGTCAAGTGGAACATTTGTCAAAATTGGTGTTTGAGGCTTAAGGCTCGTCCCCCTCCTTCGCCTCCATGTGGTGGCTAAGGTCATTGTGACCTGGGCAGGTGATTTGCATTGCGCCTTACGTCACCGGGATTCAGATCCAGAGTTGTTGGATCTGGCCGCTCAGATTTCTGTAGCAGGGGATTTCTTGGTTCACGCGTCTATTGATGCAGCCAATTGCACTGCGGTGGCGGCTTCAAACGCCATTGCGATTTGCTGAACCCTCTGGCTTCAAGAGTGGAAGGCGGATTCGGCCTCAAAGAAGTCTCTCACTAGCATACCCTATTTAGGCAGGCGTCTCTTTGGGGAAAAGCGTGATAAGCTAATCTCAGACACTACGGGAGGTAAAAGTACCTCTCTTCCTCAGCAGAAACCCAAGCGTAAGTTTACCAAGGGTCAACAGACAAGATTCCGGTCCTTTCGGAACTCTTTTGGGTGGTCTACTTCCTGCCCGTCACAGCCGTCCCGTGCGCCTCGCACAGACAGGGGTTCCCAGGCCCCTAACAAGTCGAGTTCAAGCTGGCAGCCCCGCAACAAGTCGAAGGAGTCCGGGTCTCAGAGGTTCTCCTCTTCCTGACTCGGTTCCTCTGGAAGACACTTCCCAAGTTGGCGGGCGACTTTTTAGCTTTCAGCATGTCTGGCTCGCTGTCACAGACGACAAATGGGTTCGGGAATTGGTGTCTTTCGGGTACAGCATCGAGTTTCACACTCGCCCCAGCAGAAGATTCTTCCCTTCCAAACCCCCGGGAACGCTGGCAAAGATACGCGCCTTCTTTCAGGCCATCGACTCCCTCCGGCGAGCGGGAGTCGTCGTTCCAGTACCTCAAAACGAGCGGTTCCAGGGATTCTATTTGAATCTGTTTATCGTGCCCAAGAAGGACAGGTCTTTCCCAATCTATATTTGAAACGATTCAACGAGTTTGTTCGGACTCGGCATTTTCGGATGGAATCTCTTCGTTCCGTCATTGCATCCATGCAACAGGAGGAGTTCCTCACGGTATCCGGGATGCTTACCTGCATACCCCGATATCCGAGGCACATCAGAGGTTCCTGCGCTTTGCTGTCTACGAGGACCATTACCAGTTCGTCGCTCTTCCTTTCGAATTGGCGACTGCCCCGCGAGTTTTCACCAAGGTCATGGCCGCTGTCATGACCATCCTGCATTCACGGGGATCAAGGGTCAGTCTTTCGGAGACTGCGAGGACAATGTCTGCGTCACGGTAGACACTCTCATGCGCCTAGGATGGCTTCTCAACCTAACAAAATCCTCGCCAACAAGCTCACATTCCTAGGGATGGTTCTGGACACGTCTCGGGGACTTGTGCTTCTCCCCAGGACAAGGGTCATTCTCTGCGCTGTGCAGTTCAGACGCTTCTTCGGCCCCTACCGCACTCCCTCCAGTTTGCAATGTGAGTCTTGGGAAAGATGGTGGCGGCAATGGACGGAGTACCATTTGTCCAGCTACATCTCCGGCCACTTCAGTTGGCCCTGCTATCAGCCTGGAATCGCAGCCCGTTCACCCTTCACTGGACATTCCGTCCATCGCTGGCAACGGGGCACTCTCTCTGATGGTGGCTGATCACGTCATTTCTCTCTCGGGGAGGTCCTTTCTGCCGGCCCGGTGGGACATGCTGACCACCGATGCCAGTCTCCTCGGCTGGGGAGCGGTTTTTCGACATCACACAACCCAGGGTCGGTGGACCCCAACGGAGTCTTCTCTGCCCATAAATCTCCTGATGATTCGGGCCATCTACTTGGCGTTGAAAAGCTTTCATTGTCCTCTGAAGGGCTGTCACATCCGCATTCAGTCAGACAATGCCACGGCTGTGGCATATGTCAACCATCAGGGCGGAACCCACAGCAACTCAGCTATGCAGGAGGTGGAACCGATCCTCCGCTGGGCCGAGTCCTCCAGAGCTATCCTCTCGGCAGTTCACATCCAGGGGATCGACAATTGGGCTGCGGACTTTCCCAGTCGTCAGGGCCCTGCCTCGGGAGAATGGGCTCTCCATCCAGAAGTATTCCGCCAGATCTGCAGTCGCTTTGGGACTCCGGATGTGGACCTCATGGCATCGCGAATGAACGCACTGGTTCCCAACTTCTTTGCCCGCTCCTGCGATCTGCAAGCCCTGGGATCGGACGCTCTGGTCCAGACTTGGACACAGTTTCATCTTCCTTACATCTTCCCTCCTCTGGCCCTCATTCCCAGAGTTGTTCAGAAGATCAGATTGGAGCACGTCCCGGTGATTCTAGTGGCTCCAGATTGGTCCAAGAGACCATGGTACGCCAATCTCGTGCAGCTCGCCGACGACGTCCCCTTGTGTCTGCTGGACTGTCCAGATCTTCTCTCCCAGGGCCCATTTTGTCATCAGAACTCAGGGGCCCTCCATTTGATGGCGTGGCCCTTGAGGCCCGAATTCTGACTCGGGCGGGATTTTCGGAAGAGGTTGCGCGCACTATGGCCTACGCGAGAAAACCTGTCTCCGCCCGTATATACTACAGGACTTGGAAGGCTTTCTTCGCCTGGTGTGATTCTGGAGGTCTTCCGCCCTTGCGTTTTTCGCTTCCAGTGATCCTAGGTTTTCTTCAATCTGGGCTGGATAATGGCCTTTTTTTAGGCTCTCTCAAATGACAAGTTTCGGCTCTGTCCATGCTTTTTCAGCGCCGATTGGCCACGAGACCCCAGGTTTGCATTTTCTTGCAGGGTGTCTCTCAGATTGTTCCACCGTATAGGAGGCCCTTGGGGGCCTGGGACCGAAATCTGGTCCTGGAGGTGCTTCAGAAGCCGCCCTTCGAGCCTCTCAGGAAGTCTCACTACGCCTTTTTTCTCGGAAGGTGTTTTTTGTCGCGGCGATCACCGCCATTCGGCGGGTATTGGAACTGGTGGCGCTCTCCTGCAAGGCACCTTTCCTCACGTTTCACCAGGATAAGGTGGTGCTGCGTCCAGTGCCATCCTTTCTTCCCAAGGTGGTTTCCCCTTTCCATTTGAAGGAGGACATTTGTCTCCCGTCCTTCTGTTCAGCTCCAGTGCACCGCATTGAAAAGGCTCTGCACACCCTGGATCTGGTCCTTGCTCTCCGGATTTATGTCTCCAGGACAGCACCTTTCAGGAAGTCGGACTCCCTTTTCGTCCTTCCAGAAGGGCACCGTAAAGAGATGGCTGTGTCCAAGGCCACTCTTGCCAGGTGGATTAAGGTTACCATTCAGGAAGCTTATTCCCTACGCAATTTGCCCATTCCGTCGGAGTTGAATGCTCACTTGGTGTGTGCTTCCTGGGCTATTCGGCACCAGGCTACGGCTGAGCAGGTGTGCAAAGCTGCCACCTGGTCCAGTCTTCACACTTTTGTAAAACACTATCGTGTTCATACTCAGGCCTCGGCAGATGCGAGTCTGGGTAGACGCATCCTGCAGGCAGCGGCTGCTAACCTGTAGACTGCCATTTCAGAATATGGATGTTTTTTCCCACCCAGGGACTGCTTTGGGACGTCCCATCGTGATGTGTCCCCCAATGAGGTGAAGGAGAAAAGGAGATTTTTGTGTACTCACCGTACAATCCTTTTCTCTTAGCCTCTAATTGGGGACACAGCACCCTCACTGTGGCCAGTTGGCCTTGTTGTGGTTGATGTTTTCTTGTTTTTAAGTTCCTGGTTGCCTTACCGGCTTATGTCGTTATTCCTCCTACTGCTTTAGCACAACACTGGCTAGACTATGTCAGTCAGGGGTTATATACTGCTGGGGAGGAGCCACTGTGCTTCTCTTTCAATTGCTTAGTGGCACCTCCTAGTGGCAGAATAGCATAACCCATTGTCCTGTGTCCCCCAATTAGAGGCTAAGAGAAAAGGATTTTACGGTGAGTACACAAAAATCTCCTTTTTTTAGGTCCTTTTTAAAGAGGTTGCACCAGGTTAAAAAGAACCTGTCAGGTCGCTCTACCCCTCTCTCCTATCACTACCTGTCCCTGCACCTTGGTAGCTGTTCCCTAACCATCCCTTTAGGTCAGACAGGCATGGTTAGGGAACAGCTACCAAGATGCAGGGACAGGTAGTGATAGGAGAGAGGGGTAGTGCGACCTGACAGGTTCCCTTTAAGATAAGGTTTACCTATTCTCATGCAAGGTCATCAATATCAGATTGGTAGGGGAATCACACTCAATAATCCTACTGATCAGATGTTATGAGGCCCTGCAGCCACTAGAGGCAAAGCAGCACAGATCCATACACTGCGCAGTGGCCATTCTTATTTATGCTCCCAGTGAGTGAAAGCTCTATATTTATACCATTTCTAAGCAATTATATAGATGCCATATACACTGAAAAATAGTGATCACAATATACTCTTTTATTGCCACCCCAGGTTCAATTTAACATGAAAATAGATATCCCTCTTATAACTCTACATTATTTATAATTGCTTCCTTGTGCTATTTTTGGTGTAACATACTGTGCACATATGGCATTATTATTCTACAGCACATTCAGCTATTTCTTACCAAGCTTAAAAATAGAAGCTCTAATCTCTTGCGGCATTCATCTTTGCTCATGCAGCACGGTAGCTTATTCTTTAGCCAGATGTTTTCCTGGAGTTGAGCTCCAGAAATATCTAGTGATGCAGCTTCACATCAGGTAATTTAACCTGGATATAAATGCTCTCTTTTCTCCTTTTCCATTAGGTGTGTGACGGTAAGGTGTCCGTTCATGTCATAGAAGGAGATCACCGAACATTTCTAGAAGGATCTGGCGTTGACTGTATCATCAGCATCATCCACAGTTCACTGGCTGAACCTCGCACCAGCGTCCGTGAGGGTTAAATAAAAGCTCTAGTGTGTTGTTCTGAAGCTGTCATCTCTTGTCGGATTTATCTAGATTCCGCTTTCAAGCAAAAATGGCTTCATTTCACACTCTGAACTGGGCACATGTCACCTTCACATGAACACAGCACCCCCACGTGAGCCAGTGCCATAATGGTACCTCCAGTGGCCAGTAACCCTGGAGCCCTCACCTTTCATGTTCATTCCTGCTCTATGGTTACCAAACACAGCAAAAGATTCCATGCCTTCTTCATAGAGTAGGAGTAGAGTTAATTTTTTGTAGCATGTTGTTCTTATCAGTATTCCAAAGGCAACACTTTAGCACTTAGAGAACCCTGCACACCACTTTTGAATGACTAGTTCTTGTCCTCTGAGGCATCTCCATGCCTGTGACGAGCCAGGGCTAGTCTTCTAATGACATAGGTCTTCGTATAGTGGAGTCCCTGTCAGTCTTATTGTTGGTGGTTGTGTATTTTTGTATTTTATTTTTATTATTTTAATGTTATATAATTTATTGTATCTCTTATTGTTCTTCGGGTCACTCACTCATTGGAGAATGCAGTCAGCTCCATCTAGAAGTATTTATATCAGGTCAAATCTTCAAGTCTAATTTTCAATCTGCACTTTTTCAACTCTTAAAATCTACCCAAAAGGGAATTTATTTGTGGAAAAAACATTATAAAATTCCATACAACAAAAGGCAGTCATGCACAAGGGTTGCCTGCTGAATAAATATGTTAGCACTATGCGTTAATTGTGTTCTAAGTGATGGCACTTAACTTACATATGTATTGTTTTTGAATGATTTAACCTTATATGAGGGGCCAACAATATATAATGCTTGGATATATTGCAGTACTTTGTCATGAAAGGTTGCAATCATGCATGTAATGGTCCAATGACTTGAAAACACAAGTAAATATTAGGCGTTGAGTTTGTGCATCTTCTAGTGGGGGAGTGATCCTGTCACCTGCTCCTCCAGCAGGTCTATCTACACTGGAACTTTCCCTAATGGAAATAAGAAGTTCTGCTGCACCTATGACACAGTTGAGAGGTGGATGCAGGTTTAATGTTCTTCCACATGAAGGCTCAGGACCTAAAGCTGTGTTAAGGATTGATTCCTTGCAGATCTTAAGGACATGTTGGGACTTTCACTGTCGGAATAGACGCCTGTCGACATCCTCCCTCTGTTGACCGCAGCAGAACAACTTTAATGTAGGTCTATATTTTAATAACAAGAGATGATAATAGTAATGGTTTCTTTTTTTTCTACATTATTTTTTTCTCTATTCTGGTAAATATTGCAGCTTTACAATAGTCTTGTGTATGTTGCACTCTGATGTTATTAATAAAGAAGAAAAACGTTTTGACTTGTCACGTTTTTGTCCTTTCTTGGGGCGATTGTTGCTCATATAAAATCATCTTGAGTAATTAAAGCAACGTGTCTTCAGAAAATTACCTATTGTTTAAATCAGGGTTTTGTGTTGCCCAAACCTCCAATTTCCTCACATTCCTCTTTACTAATAAATCCTCCTCCTCTTAGTTTAGTGTCATCTACAAATATTGAAATTTTACTCTGTATGTTTTCTACTTAGTTATTAAGGAATTTATTTAAAAAAGAGGGCCCAATACTAACCCCTGTAACACCCCACTGTTAGCTGTGACCCAATCAGAGTGTGTTCTAGTAACCACCTGTTTGATAACACTAAGTTATTGTCTGAATTACACATTTTCCCCTAGTTGCATTGTTCTCACCTTACGTACCAACATTTTATGTGATTATATCAAATGCTTTTGAAAAGTCCCGATAGAGGACACCCTCAGCCATACCCTGGTAAAGTCTGAAAGTTACCTACTTACAAAAGTTTATCAGATTAGTCTGATAAGCTGATCTATCATACGCCCATGATGAAGCTGGGTTATGACATTAATTATATTGAGAAATTCTAATGTTGCACCCTCTTAGAAAACCCTTAAAGAGAGAGGCGTGGCCTGCGGCTCTATGTGAAGTCACACTCACAGGAGCTCCTGGTGCTTTATCCAAAGCGACGGACTTAATGACATTTTAATGCCATTCTGATTCCACAACTAGCTACCAGCCTAACCAGCTACCCGCAGTGACCGAACGAGGCGAGTTCTGCTGAGATCTGATGAGGAGAAAGCCACACAAGGAGAACCCCATCTTCTTCAGTCTGAGGTAACAGCGCCATATTGGGCTCCTGCTGGCAGAGAAGCTCATTCATGATTGTATTCTCCTTCATTGTTGACTGTCTCAGCGCTGAGGTACTGAGGAGACACAGATTCTACTTCATTATTAATTGTTTCAGCCCTGAGGTACTGAGGAGACACAGATTCTACCTCATTATTAACTGTTTCAGCCCTGAGGTACTGAGGAGACACAGATTCTACTTCATTATTAACTGTTTCAGCGCTGAGGTACTGAGGAGACACAGATTCTACTTCATTATTAATTGTTTCAGCCCTGAGGTACTGAGGAGACACAGATTCTACTTCATTATTAATTGTTTCAGCCCTGAGGTACTGAGGAGACACAGATTCTACTTCATTATTAACTGTTTCAGCGCTGAGGTACTGAGGAGACACAGATTCTACATCATTATTAACTGTTTCAGCGCTGAGGTACTGAGGAGACACAGGTTTCTACTTCATTATTAACTGTTTCAAAGCTGAGCCCTGAGGTACTGAGGAGCCATAGATTCTACTTCACTATTAACTGTTTCAGCGCTGAGGTACTGAGGAGAAATGGATTCTACTTCACTATTAACTGTTCCAGCGTTGAGGTACTGAGGAGCTAAAGATTTTCCCTCACTGTTAACTGTTTCAGCCCTGAGGTACTGAGGAGCTATAGATTCTACTTCACTATTAACTGTTTCAGCGCTGAGGTACTGAGGAGAAATAGATTCTACTTAACTATTAACTGTTTTAGCGCTGAGGTACTGAGGAGCCATATATTTTCCTTCACTATTAACTGTTTCAGTGCTGAGGTTCTGAGGAGCTAAAGATTCTCCCTCACTATTAACTGTTTTAGCCCTGAGGTACTGAGGAGCTAAAGATTCTCCCTCACTGTTAACTGTTTCAGCGCTGAGGTACTGAGGACCAAAAGATTCTCCCTCACTATTAACTGTTTCAGCGCTGAGGTATTGAGGAGCCATATATCCTCCTTCACTATTAACTGTTTCAGCCCTGAGGTACTGAGGACCTAAAGATTCTCCCTCACTATTAACTGTTTCAGCGCTGAGGTACTGAGGAGCCAGAGATTCTCCTTCACTATTAACTGTTTCAGCCCTGAGGTACTGAGGAGCTAAAGATCCTTCACTGTTAACTGTTTCAGCGCTGAGAGACTGAGGAGCTAAAGACTCTCCTTCACTATTAACTGTTTCAGCACTGAGGTACTGAGGAGCCAAAGATTCTCCTTCACGGTTAACTGTTTCAGCCCTGAGCGCTGAGGTACTAAAGGGGCTACAGATTGCATTCTTCTTCACTGTTAACTGTTTCAACGCTGAGCGACCTGCAAGAAAAGGTTCGGACGGGAAGATCGCTTCTAGCAAGTGGGGTTATCGAGCCCCCCACGCAAACCAGCTTAGTAAACCAGAATTCCAAGATCCACGGCGCGATTCCCCTCACCCTTGGTCATCCAGGTTTCAGATAAGTACTGTAATATTCTAAATATCTCTCTCTGCAAAACACCGCCTGAGTCCACGAACCTCCCGATTGTTCCTGATACTGGGGGACTAATGCCCTCCAAATCCAGATCTACTTCCAACACAGACCATTCTGATAAGAACATGGAAGCGCAACAAAGCAGATCCAAGAGCAAAATACCTACTATGGCACATAGCCCTGGTAAAACCTTTAAGGGAAGAGATCATCCCACCAAAACCCTACCACTAACTGAAGAATCAGACCCTCATGAGGACCCGATGCTATATGAGAATTCCCAACATAGTTCAAAGAGGAAGGAGATAGACTCTCCCACCCGCCAACACATTGAATCACCTCCACAGGATGAGGCGCAATCACAATGCAGAAGCCCAGCGAGGCAAAAAATCAAAGTCACTCAAGCTGAGAGCGATGTCAATCGCATCTTGGATCCAAACCAAATTCCTGACAAGAAATTTCTCCTTCAGCTGTTCTCTTCATTAAGGGAGGAGATGAGAGAGCAATTTACAGATGTGAAAGCATCAATTAACACCATAAACTCAAGATTAGATAAAACTGAAACTGATGTAGACAATTTAAAGAAAGAGATTAAAGCATGCCGTACTGAGTTGTCTAAAGCCAAAGGTGACATCAAATACCTCTCTGACAAACTTATTGACAGAGAAGATCGTGACCGTAGATCTAACTTAAAAATTAGGGGTGTACCAGAACAGGTTAAGTTACAAGAATTGATTCCTTTCATTAAAAATATGACAAAAAAATTGATCCCTTCTCTGCCAGACATAGAGCTTTCAATAGAAAGGGCGCATAGAATCCCTAAAGCTCCGCGCTTCCCTGAAGACGTCCCTCGGGATGTTATTGTAAAATTCACCTTCTTTCAGACAAAAGATAAAATAAATAATTATACCAGACAAAATGGCCTCCTGCCTGCCCCTTACGACTCCCTAAAAATATACTCTGACATCTCCAGAGAAACTGCTATGAAGAGACGATCCTTGAGACCAATCACTGAAGTTTTAAGGAAACAACAGATAGCCTACAGATGGGGTCGCCCTACTACCTCTGTCATATTCTACCACAAACAAAAGCAGATCACAATAGAGGACTCCACGGAAGGTTTAAAACTCCTCAAACACCTTCACATACATGAGTAACTCTGCCGACTTCCCTATTGTTGGCATTAAAACTAGCACCAAAGGCCCCACCGTTAGCCCAAGAGGAAGACTCACATCAGTTCCCTGGAACTCTTCCTTCCCATTACGATTTAATTCGTATTGTTTACATTCTTTTTTGTATTCTTGTTGTATTTTACCCAAGTACCTCTTTACCTCCGTTTCTTCACCCAAACCCCCCTTACCCTCCCCTTATCACAAAGCTTTAGTATAATTGCTTGACTAGCACAATGGCACTAAGATTTATGTCACTTAATACAAACGGACTTAATTCGCCGCAAAAACGATTCAGCTTATGGAAGGAGATGAAATCAAATCGTGTTGATATAGCGGGTATCCAAGAGACTAGATTCCCCTTACAGAACCCTCCCAAATTCACCAATAAAAATTTTCCTCACATATACCTATCGTCCAACCCCCAAAAAAAAGCGGGAGTAGCATTAATTATCAAGGACTCACTGAAATTTGAAGAGCTCGAGCTTATTAAAGACAACGAGGGAAGGTACATAATCTTGATTTGCAAGATCAATGATACCACCTATACACTCGCGAACGTTTACACGCCTAATAATGGCCAAATCACTTTCCTCAGACGTCTTTTTGCCCTAATCCATGAAAAACAAAAGGGGACACTCTTAATTTTTGGGGATTTTAATGCAGTCCCGAATCCCCTATTAGATTCTTCTAATAAATCGAGGAATCTTAATACTAAACTTGACCCTCTCTTACAAAAGGAAGAACTCTTCGACGTATTCCGATGCTTACACATATCATCTGTGGAGTTCACCCATTATTCCAACTTGCATAAATCCTTCTCTAGAATTGACTTAGTAATAACTGACATTCATTCCCTATCTAGAGTTAAAACCATATCCATTCTCCCAAGAACGTGGTCGGATCACTCCCCCATTATTTTCGAATGTTCCAACTGCCCCCCCTTTAATGCACATTCCCCATGGAGGGCCAATTCTTACCTATTCACTCACCCTCAATATAAAACAGAGATTCAAGAATCACTCAAATTATATTTTAAAGAAAATGAAACTCCTGAGGTATCCTTATTCACACTATGGAACGCCCACAAAGCGACTATAAGAGGGTCACTAATTTATTTAAATGCGAAACACAAAAAAGCTCAACAAGAGGACACGAAAAAGCTGATCCACCAAATCTCCACCTTAGAAAGAGATATCTTGGCAGATCCATCCGAGAGGAAACACAAAGATCTTCTTGAACTCCGGATCCGACTGAAATCTCTTCTTTTATCAGATTATGATAAAATGGCCCGTATCTCCAGATCAAATTTCTACTCTAATATGAACAAGCCCTCCAAAACCTTCGCAAATTTGATTAAAATCCATAGATCTAAAACTTGTATCCACCAAATCAGGAACAATCAAAACCACGTGGTTAAAACCCCCGTGGAAATCTCTAGAGCCTTTGTAGAATTTTATAAAAGCCTCTATAATCTCAAAAATGATCCATTGGAGCATCAACCCACAAAGCAGAATATTAAGTCCTTTCTGGATTCCATTACACTCCCGAAACTTACAGAGGACACCCTAAATAGACTCAATCAACCTTACACCGAACAGGAAATAAAAGATACTATCATTAAACTTAAAAAGAATAAATCCCCAGGCCCTGATGGTCTCCAAAATGAATACTTCATAGCTTATGAAAGCTTACTTACCCCCTACATCACTAAATTAATTAATTCTTTATCCAATAACAATCAATCGGTTCCGCACGAGATGCTTCAAGCATTAATTTCAGTTATTCCAAAAAATAAAGGAGATAGAGAATTGGTATCTAATTACAGACCCATTTCTCTGCTCAACACGGACATTAAAATTATCTCTAAAGCAATTAATGTCAGACTGCAAAAAATTATCCTGCTTTTGATCTACCAGGACCAGGTGGGTTTTACCCCAAAAAGAAGCTCCACTGACGCGACAAGAATTTTAAACCTGTCAGCTCACGCTGAATCCTCTGGAACCCCTATTATAGTGGTCTCTGTCGACGCAGAAAAAGCGTTTGACAGAGTCCACTGGGGATACCTATTTGAGGTCCTGCACAAATTTGGAATAAATGGCCCCATATTTAACTCCATTCAAGCCTTGTACACTGCCCCCTCGGCAAGGTTACTCACTAACAATCACTTATCTGCCCCATTTATGTTGACTAACGGCACAAGGCAAGGCTGTCCCCTCTCGCCCTCTCTTTTTAATTTATTCATTGAACCGTTGGCCGAAAAAATCCGATCTCATCCGCAAATCACTGGTATTACTCTGAACCGCGAATCCTATAAAATTAGTCTATTTGCGGATGACATAATTTTAACTCTCACAGATCCATTATCCTCAATGTGTAATCTCCTTTCCCTGATGGAAGACTTCGCTAAGGTCTCCCACTATAAAATAAACATCGCTAAAACGCAAGTACTTAGTTATAACCTCCCAGACCAGATTATTTCCTCCTTACAACAAAATAATGGTTTGGATTGGGAGAAGAATGTGTTGGATTATTTGGGAATTATAATTACTAAACCCATATCTCATACTTATGAATCCAATTTAGGAAAGATATACAAAACTGTACAAATAGACCTAACTAATATTTCCAAAACTGAGTTGACATGGTTGGGCAGGATAGAAGCATATAAACTATTCATTTTACCTAAACTACTTTATATTTTTCGCTCGATCCCCCTCCAGGTCAATTCTAATTGGTGCAAAAAACTTCAAACCCAATTATCCAACTTCATCTGGGGAGGGAAAAAACCCAGAACTGCTCTCTCTACTTTAGAAAAAAGTAAACCACATGGTGGTTTAGCTGTGCCCAACATATCGGCCTATTACCATTCGGCGTTGATCAAACTGAGTCAAAATTGGTGGGGTTCGGAGGAGACTCCAAGATGGATAAACATAGAGAAAGCATTTCACCAGACGGCAGATCTCCACTGGACATTACTCTCCTATCTGTGTGATAAAAACAAGAAGTTACCCTCTATGCCCACATTAAAAGCAACCATACGCGCATGGAGATGCCTGACCATGAAATTACAAGCATCAAATCGATTGTCTTCTCCTTATTGGATTCCTTTGTCTCTCCTACCAGCACTCTCGTCAGCTGTAGATATCAATACATGGACTATTAGCGGTATTCACACCTTGTCTGACATACTCGATGAGGATACACAACTTAAATCCTTTACAATCCTGCAGACCAAATTTGGCTGACCGGAGGAAGAATTCGGAACTTGGACCAAAATCAAACGTATACTCAACAAAAATAGTCTCAATCTTAACCTCCCGCTAAACATTACCCAGCTCTTCCGTTTCAACCAGTCGAAGGTTTTCTGGTCTTTCAAATCCATTTACAGAGAATGGATTCTTGACTCTGCATACTCGATCACTCCCAACATTGAAACCTGGAGTAGTGAACTTCAAGTCCCGCTCCCTATCAACTTAATTGAAGAAACATTACAAACTGTGCTCAAAAGTCTCTCATGTGCAACTTTACTTGAGTCCTATTACAAAACCTTGACCAGGTGGTATTTCACTCCCACGAGACTTCAAAAATTTTCTAACACCTTGTCTCCTTTGTGTTGGAGGAACTGCGGTCACCCTGGCTCAATGTCACATATATTTTGGGACTGTCCTTCCCTTCGTCACTTCTGGGGAAAAATTCACCTACTTCTTTGTGATATAACTGGACTTAATTTAGATCTTACTCCAGAACTTGCATTGCTATCAGTAGGAATCAACGACATACCTTCAGACCTCAGAGCCCTTATAGTGCACATTCTCATTGCGTGTAAAAATGGTATTGCAACGCGTTGGAAGGACCCGGATCCACCCACGCTTGATGCAGTTTTGGGGACCATCGCAACACATAACTCTTACGAATATATGCACTCTCTGAGAAATAATCTCCAAGCAAAATACAAAAAGAAATGGACGCCATGGAACCAATTTTTCTATCAACAAGATGTCCCTTTAAGGCTATGTGCACACAGGGAGGTTTAGGGCCGTTTTAGCAGCGGAAACCGCCGGTCGGTTTCCATTAGGTTTATGCAAATTTATGTTAATCCAAAAGCGGCTTTTGGGTTAACATATAAACCTATGGAAACCGACACCCGGTGTGCACACACCGGCGGTTTCCACATGCTCATCTGTTGCTAACCCGCTGGGTTCCCAGCGGGTTAGCAAAGAATGAGCATGTTCTATAATCCGGCCGGTTCTGCAGCGGCTGCAAGCAGAATCATGTGCTGCTTCCAGCCGCTGCAGAACCGACGCGGCTAACCCGCTGTGCACCCGCCGCACACACCCGCCCGTCTCCCGCAGCACGGACCCGACAGGAAGCCGGTGGACGGCTCCGGAGCTTCCTGTCGGGTCCGCCCAGCCGCCACCGCCACTAACCCGCCCCCCGTGTGCACATAGCCTTACTCGGACCTGAATTGACTCCTTTCCAATTTGCTTCAGAATAGTCTAGTCAAGCATAACTGTGAATCATTTCTCTCCCTTCCTTCTCCCCACTGCCCTCCTTCCCAGTTCACTCCCCCCCTCCCTGTTTGGAATTATCGAGAATACCGAACTTTCTTATTGTTTATTGTTTGATATTTTCCGTTATCATCATACTATTGTAACATGTATTTTTTTTGATCATCCTATTGTACCGTCATTGTTAAGGCGACCTTTGTAAAATTGTGTATAACCCAATAAAAATGTTGAACAAGAAAACCCTTAAAGATTTTGCACACAGTTGAGGTTAATGGTATCAATAAAAACAGCAGTTCAACACACAAAAAACAAGCCCTCACACAGATCCAATAAAGAAGAAATAAAAACAGTAAAGGTTTGTGATAACATATTTAACCACTTAAAGGGAATCTGTCAGCAGGTTTTAGCATGCTGTAAGGGTAAAAAATAATACTAAAGGCTTTATTACCCTGTGATTACCAATACAAAACTACTTTGTAAGCACATGACAGTTCAATGCATCCCCTACTGTCATTAACATTTCACTGTCTACGTACAATCTCTATTGAGAGCCTGATGTGGGTGGGTACAGTTATCTCTGCTCTGCTGTGTCTCCAAAACTAAATTCATGATTGTGACAGAATGGCTGTAGCCAGTAGCCTATGTGATACATAGTTAGAGTCAAGATTTATTTGCTTACATTATGCTGCATCAGATGAGATAGCAAAAACCTGCTGGCAGATTCCCTTTAAAAGTAACTTGTCACCTACTGTAGTTTAGAGCCCCTAACCTTTCATTACCTGTCCCTGCAGCTTCCCATTACATTACTAACCATCCCTGTCTGATCTAATAGGGAATTCTAAATGTGGAGAAAAGCGATTTATAAACTTACACAGATGTGTGGGCGTTCCTAGATGGCTGGCTGTCGGGTGGGCAATCTCTTCGGGTCCACTCTTCCTCCGCCTCACTGCTGCAATCATGTCCCGGTGGGTGTGATCATTCATTCAGGAGTGCACTCTCATTTCAAATTCCTGCCTCCTTCTCCCAGGTATGATGTGCTGCTGTCTGCGGCGTGTCATTTCCCGTCTGGTGCATTGTCGCTTCAGAATGCTCACTGTGCATGCTCCAGAGCCGGCTTGTACGCCAATACACCCACCACACTGCGCAGGACCAGAAATGACAATTGGCCGGCAGCGCATCATACCCGGAAGAAGGAGGAGGGAGTTTTAAATCAGGAGCGCGCTCCTGAATGAATGATCACACCCACGGGGTGTAATTATAGCAGCGAGGCAGGGGAAGAGTGGACCCGGAGAGACTGCCCACCCATCGGTCAGCCATCTGGAAACGCCCACACGTCTGTGGACATGTAAGCTTATAAATCCCTTTTCTCCAAATCAGGACAGGTAATGATAGGTTAGGGGGGCTAAAGTCGGTGACAGGTTCCCTTTAAATCATGTTGACAGGTCATTTTTACTGTGCAATGAACATCATAGAAATGAAACCCCCCCAAAAAAATGGTGAATTGTACTTTTTTCACCATTTCATAATATGTACAACTTTGTTCTGTCTCAGTATGATAAAATGAAAGGTGTCATTCACAACTACAACTTGTCCTACAAAAACAAGCTCTCATACGGCTATGTTGTCTTCAAAATTAAAGAGTTATGGCTCTTTGAAGAAGGGGGGTAAAAAAAAGTGCGAAAATGAGAATATACATTTTCTGTTGCCACTCTTTTTAGCCTATAGGTGAGGTCATCTTCACAATGACTACTGCACCCAACTGATTGGAGGGCCCAGTTTATTCTACAAATGAACCATGTTATTTAATGGGGACATGCTTGGTTGTCCCTGACATTTTCTCCACTCTGGACTAAATTCGGATTTGGTCTTGCCTTTATTTATATATGTGTGTAGAGAACAACAACAGATTAGGACACATACTTTTTGAAGCTCTAAGGATTGTTTATATCACACAGATCAGTAAATAAAATCTATCACATTTTACTTTAGAGCCACCGGCTGCTTGGTATGAAGCATACCAGATATGTCATAAAAATTAGGTACGACTATAACCTGAAGAATATTCTTTGTATATTCAGCAGGAATGTTTAATTCATGTGTAATGTCTCTAAGAAGATATTATTTTTCTACTTTGATTCTTATTAAGTTTTACTTAATCTTGTCCCCAAGGTTCATGATTTTTTTTAAAGGTTATTCTATTAATAAGATGGGAAAGGTAAACTAAGGATTCTGATGTGAGCAGGAAAATCTTGACACAATTAGACGGTGTATTAATGTACAAGCAGCACTTCAGGCCATCTCCTTTTATAGTGGACGGGATGTCAGAGTCTAAGAACGGATAACCTTTGACCCTCTCTTATAAGGTTCTTAAAAAACACCGCTTTCTGCTAATTTATAATGATTACCCCTGATATAACCGATGCATATAATGATATTACTGCAGGCATAACTGATACATAAAATGATTACTCCAGGCATAAGGCTTGTTTGACAACGCAATTTTTTTCCGGATTTTTTTTCGGATGTGAACTTTAAGGCCATTTCTATGTCCGGTTCTGTGATTTTTCACGGGTCCGGACACAGAAAGAGCTGTGCGGGGCACTTTCATTTCCGCAATGTATGGATAGCAAGAACTGGGTGACTACAGGACTTGCCGTTACGTCACAACCCGGCAGCATCATCAGGTCACATGACCGCAGTTACTGCAGTAACTGGTCATGTGACCCGATCAGCTGATCGGGTTGTGATGTAATGCCAGGTCCTGTAGTCACCCTGAGCTTGCTGGAGGTGTCGGGGGATTGCTGGAAGGTGAGAATAGAGTTTTTTTATTTTTAAGCCCTTGCTTTTACTTAATTTCACTTCCGCAATGTACATTGCAGAAGTGAAATTAAAGGGGAACAGAGAAGTTTCAGTGTACTGAGCATGCTCAGTACACTAAAATCAGGTCAGAGGAACGATCCTGTGTTTTCCCTGACCCGTGCTCCATAGGCCCCCATGTTAAAGGCCACGGATCAGGTCGGATCTGATTCGGTCTGATTTGGTCCGCTATGCCCAAAATCGGAGTAGTCTCCGATTTTGGGCACAGCAAAAAATCGGACACAACTGGATCTGACAAAAATCGGATGGCAATTAGGCCAAATCCGATTCAATTCATGCCCATAGGATAACATGGGGGCCAAAACGGACAGCCACGGATCCTCAAAAATCGCAATGTGAAAGCACCCTAACCAACACATAATGATTACTGCAGGCATAACTGATACATATAATGATTATTCCAGGCACAACTGACACATAATGATTACTCAGGCTCCAGACATAACCAACACATACAATGATTATTCCAGGTACAACTGATACATACAATGATTTCTTCATGCCTAACCAACACATAATGATTTCTGCAGACATAACTGTTACAAATAATTATTATTCCAGGCACAACTAATACATAGAATGATTACCCTAGGCATAACCATTATATATAACTAGATGGCGGCCCGATTCTAAAGAATCGGGTAGTCTAGAATCCATATATAGTTTATTTACTAATAGTTAGGGGAGTGCGGTGAAATTAATTGTGTGTATACAGGTGGCTCAGTGGGTAGCAGAGTATACGGTGGCTCAGTGGTTAGCAGTGAGTGCGGTGGCTCAGTGGTTAGCAGTGAGTGCGGTGGCTCAGTGGTTAGCAGTGAGTGCGGTGGCTCAGTGGTTAGCAGTGAGTGCGGTGGCTCAGTGGTTAGCAGTGAGTGTGGTGGCTCAGTGGTTAGCAGTGAGTGCGGTGGCTCAGTGGTTAGCAGTGAGTGTGGTGGCTCAGTGGTTAGCAGTGAGTGCGGTGGCTCAGTGGTTAGCAGTGAGTGCGGTGGCTCAGTGGTTAGCAGTGAGTGTGGT
>JARQOC010000006.1:271511883-271549383 GCA_033576535.1 Allobates femoralis
CTTTTAAAAAAAAAGGGGGGGTTTGAAAAAGGGAAACCCGGGGGGGCCCCCCCTTTTAAAATTTTTTTTTTTTTTTTTTGGGGGGCCCCCCCTTTTTTGGCCCCCCCCCAAAAAAAAACCAAAAAAAAAATTTTTTTTAAAATTTGGCCATAATTTGGGGAAATCTCCTAGAACGGTATGGAATACTTCATTTTCTTCTTTGACAGGTTGTACCTGTACGGGTAAGGTTACTTCCGGTGTCTTCAGGGTTTCAGGACACGGTTTCAGATGGTCTCATGACACATCTGCTGAAGTTCTTCCTTCGTCTTTACTTATTAGACACATTTTAGCATTGTCTAAATTGGATGGTAAGACTGTATATGGGGTGGTTTCCCACTGATTATCCAATTTGTTGGTGCGTTTCTTTCTCTTGAGGTTGTAATGGGGTTGCTTGAGCACGTTGATTAAAGGTTCTCTCTTGACTTGCTCTAGCTTGCTGAAGATTTTTCTCTACGCACTCCTGTACTTGGGTACATTATTTAAAGAGGCCCTCATGCACCTCTCTATCCAGGGGCATTGGGGTGCCTTCCAATGTTTAGCAGCCCTGCCTAGGGAAATACTACAAATGACCCACTTCCTTATAATGGGCACATTATTTAAAGAGGCCCTCATGCACGCCTCTATCCAGGGGCATCAGAGTGCCACACAATTTTTGGCAGCCCTGCCTAGGGCAATGCTACAAAAGACCCACTTCCTTAAAATGGGCACGTTATTTAAAGAGGCCTTCATGTATGTCTCTTCCCAGGTGCATGGGAGTGCCACACAATTAAAAAAAAAAAAAAAATCTTTCATATAATCCAAAAAACTAACATACACCAACTCTGTCTCACAAGTGGGTATGAGCCCTTAATATTTTCTCCATGAAGATCCATTTTGGTTTCATTTTGTAACGTTTTCTTGACAGTCCGTAAAAGTGGCATAATAGTCTGACAACATTGTTCACAACAGTGACCTTGGAGTCTGAAATGCTTACAGGGGTCTTCTCCATGCTGTTCCCATGCCATTTCAGCACTGTTCTGATACTTTTGTGACATTTTTAGGGTTTATCCATGCTGCCGGGGGTCATGCCAGAAAAATACTCGGGTCTCCCATAGGATAACATTGGGCTCGGTGCTTGGGCCGAGTACACGAGTGTCTTGGAATGCTCGGCACGAGCTTCGAGCACCTGAGCATTTTAGTACTCGCTCATCTCTATTAAGTATATAATTCCACATGTGTTAATTCATAGTTTTGATGCCTTCAGTGTGAATCTACAATTTTCATAGTCATGAAAATACAGAAAAATCTTTGAATGAGATGGTGTGTCCAAACTTTTGGTCTGTACTGTATATTAACCAACGCATGTTCTCTGTACAGCATGTTCTCTTTTTTTTTTGTTTTATTCCTCTGTAATATGTTTTTTTAAAAAAATGGATGTCTCTTATTATTGACACTACTTCTGAATAGAACGTTAGCAATTATCACTACACACATATCCTTTCTCCTCATATAAATTTTCATCATACGCATATTCTAAATGTCTTTTTCTAATCACACCATTCTGGAATAGTGCATTGGTAAGACCATTACACACACATATAGATATGTGGCCTCCATCACAGGTTTGTTTCTGCAATATATATATATATTTTTTTTTTTGAAAACTTGAATTCATTTTTGTATAATTATTACACTACCGTTCAAAGGCTTAGGGTCACCCAGACAATTTTGTTTTTGCATGAAAACTCATACTATTATTTATCAAATGAGTTGCAAAATGAACACAAAATATAGTCCACAGACATTGACAAGTTTAGAAATAATGATTTTTATTTGAAATAATAATTTTCTCCTTAAAACTTTGCTTTTATCAAAGAATGCTCCCTTTGCAGCAATTACAGCATTGCAGACCTTTGGCGGTAGTTAATGAAGCTGCCAGGTGAGGAGCTGTGAGGTGTCGATTTCTCAAACTAGAAACTCTAATGTACTTGTGTTGTTGCTCAGTTGTGCAGCAGGACCTCACACGTCTCTTTCTAATCTGGTTAGAGCCTGTTTGTGCTCTCCTCTGAAGGGAGTAGTACACACTGTTGTAGGAAAACTTCAGTTTCTTGGCAGTTTCTCACATGGAATAGCCTTTATTTCTACGAACAAAAATAGACTGTAAAGTTTCACATGAAAGTTCTCTTTTTCTGGCCATTTTGAGAGTTTCATAGAACAAACCAATGTAATGCTCCAGATTCTCAACTAGCTCAAAGGAAGGTAAATTTTATAGCTTTGCTAATCAGCCAAAATGTTTTCAGCTGTGCTAACATACAGTACCTGTGCAAGGGTTTTCTAGGGTTTTCTAAACATCCATTAGCCTTCTTGCATAGTCAGCAAACACAATGTACCATTAAAACACTGGAGTGGTGGCTGTTGCGAATGAGCCTCTATACACCTACGGGGGTTGGACGATATAATGAAAACACCTGGAAAAATCAACAAAAGTTAGTTTAATATGGTGTAGATCCACCTTTTGCGGTGATTACACCCTCAATTTTCCGAGGTATGGATTCATACAAGGTGATATCATTGGCCCGGCGGATCTCCACGAAATAGCACCCCAGATCATAACAGAACCTCCGCCATGTTTTACGGTTGAGAGAAGGCAGTCTGGATGGAAAGCTTCTTTCGGCTGTCTCCAAACTTACACTCGGCTCGAGGTCGGAAAATGGGGTAAACGATGATTCGTCTGAGAATATCACATGTTTCCACTGCTCGAGGGACCAATTCTGGAGGTTTCTTCACCACTCTAAATGCTTGGAAACATTTGTCATTGAGAGCAGCGGTTTTCTAATTGCAGCTCTTCCGTGGGATCCAGATTTGTGCAGCTCCCGACGAACAGTTTTCGTGGAGACTGGGTTCTGTAGGTGTTCATTGAGCTCAGCAGTGATTTTTGTAGCCGTGATCTTGGGATCCTCTCTCACAATTCACTTTAGAGTCTGATGGTCTCTCTCAGTCAACTTCGACTTTCAGCTGGATATATGCTTTGCTGCGGATGTTTTTCCTTCTCGTTCAAACACAGTCATTAATTTGGAGACAGTACCTCTTGACACGCCAAGCATTCGGGCACTTTCTGTTACACTAGCGCTCGCCATACGAGCACCAACAATTTGGCCTTTTTGAAAATCCGAAAGGTCTGCCATTGGGTTCAGTTTCTCATCAATGTTCTTACAATTCAGCAAAACAAACAGTTAATTTACATACACATATCACTTAACACAAATCAACTACAAAACATTAAACATATGTCATGGTTTGCATGTTTATAACATGTTCGAAGATTATGATGATTTGTCTTCTACCTCACCACTCAGCTTGGTAAGATACCATAGTGTCCCCTTCCCCTTTTTTACAAGTTTCCTTTCTCATTATTTTTTCTTTTAGTCTCAGAACTATGGGTAGTTAAGTTGGTTTGGATTCCAGTAGCATTATAACCTGTGACCTGTATTGTGTATGCTAAATACTTATTATGTTAAATTATTTTCATTGAGATAACTATGATGATCTTGCTATGGTCATATATCATATATACTAAATGAACAATGTACTATCACTACATATCTCAGTCTGATATATCCTATCTCTATGTGACAATTTTAACATCCTACTTACCCTGCTACCTAGCGCCTGTTACCACATAGCCATAACCAACCAAACTTTCATCTTGTTTGAAATAAAATCACTTTAACGCATCCAAAAAACTGTGCGAGTGCTTGGATTATATGTGCTATAGAGACTGAAAGTAGTTCCACCTATTCAGCCCTGTGTCTGCATTACCAGCCAATAGGATGCCACTTAATTTACATGTCAGATTCTTACAATGCAAAGTACTATAAACTATACATTTTCACCAGCAGATGGTGCTAGAGAACAACACATGAAAAATACCTGAGAAATACAGGAAAGGTACATTGAGTATAAAGGGATTTAACTGAACTGCATATCTGACACTCACGAATAATCATAGAGAAGTAGCTAGGGAGTGAACTGTAGTGTGTAGGAGCTACTCACGGTCCAAGGGTACTTAAAGGGATGGAGACAACTGTACTGGGCTGCTACATAGTCACTTCCTTTCTTTATTGAAACTCAATCTTTACTCTCCCATCTTCCAGTTATAGTTTTTCTATTCTGACCTCCCAAGTCGTTGTCCTTGAGGAAGCTGCAGAATTCCATTTAGTTGTTTGAATCCTGTTGTTTATCTCTCTCACTGTGTTGTCTTATTGTACAAATAAGACTCGCCTCTTGCTGCCCAATTCACTAGCTGGCTAGTCTAGGATCAGCCAAGGCTTAGGCATGTGATTGCACATGGGGGAAGGAACTATCTAGGGACAATAATAAGTGCAGAGTTCAGCCTCAGGTGAGTGTTTATTGGTCACCCTTCTCCCTATTTTCAGGGCCCCCCTGGTGTGGTGTAAAATGATGTATGTTAGTAGGACCCATCTAGTGTTCATTCCACATACACTAGCAGCTCGGCGTTTGATTTTGTGGTGCAATTTGTGGCCCAGTTACTTTTCCAAAGTGTCAAAGTAGCTGTTTTTCAGCCAAATAGTAAGTGCATTCAGCGGGGCATGACATGTCTCAGGGAACCATTAATAACCTTAGTGTTACCAGCCTATGTGTGTAAGTGCAGAGATTTCTGCCCATTGCGCCCATACTTGATAGCGAAAAAATGCAGATGTTTGGAAAATTCAGTTTTTTATTTTTCATCATTTACATATCATTGACATGTTTATCCATCCCGTGATTTCCATAACTCCATGACTCTTCATTCTTGTTTTTGCGATTTCAATGTTGGGAGTGCATTAATATTCTCTTACCATCAGCAGGTAGTTGTGTGTACTCTATTGATCCTGTGCTTGTACCATAAGTTATTTTAGGATGTTTCCTCCCTGCTGTCTTCAAGTTCGTTTGACTGTATTTTGGTAAAGTTTCATAAAAGCAGGCCACTTAACTAAAGCGTTTAATCTTCAACTCCCTTCCCTGCCCTGTCTTTGCCTCATCCCACAGCAGGCTTTGCAGGTGCGTCTCCCTCTGAACGCGTCTGCTGAGTGTTTTCAATTGCAGGTAATTCTCTAGCTGTGATAGCCCCCGCTTCCTGCTCCTTTCATTGAAATGCAAGATCTGCGCTGCTGCCTCTTTGAAAGGAAGTTTTGAGTTGCATCTCTGAAAACAGCTCGTTATCTTTTATTTTTTACTGTCATCAAAGACCTCGCTAAGTGCACAATTCAAGTTTTGTCGCCCAGACAAATTATCTTCTTTCAGTCTATGAGAGGTGGAACAGTCAGTGGGTTTGAGTCTGACTAACCGCCCTTTTGTGGCGGATATAAAGAGGAGATCTTGACTATGACCTATGTCTTAAAGTGTTATGGCCAATTATTTAACAGTCATTTTGATAGAATCTATAACTAGGATCCCTGAAAAGTGAAGACTTGCAGTTTTATGTTCTGTAGATTAAAAGTTTTCATGTATTATAGAACAATCATGATTTAGAACTGATGTCTCTTCACTTCTTGCATGAGGACATCAATGAAATTAACAACACAGACAGCACCACCGCTTTCTACAATGCCACCCTCACATCAGTTGTTGACACGGTCGTTCATTTTGTGCATGGCAGAGGTCGACAAATCAATAGACAAATCTGGCACAATAACCTCACTAAAAAGCTCAGCAAGTGTCCAGGGCTGCGGAGTGGTGTGGGAAGACAACACACTTGGAAAATGACTTTGCTGCATTCAAACAAGCAGTTCTCAGGTTCAAATCAGCACTTGCCGCTGCTAAACAGACCTACTTCACTAATTCATGATATCTTTCTTATCCTATAACCCCAAACAGCTGTTCAGCACTTTCAACTCCCTTCTCCGCCAAACACTGCCTCCTCTGAACTCCCTCATCTCTGCTGAGGTCTTTTCCACACACTTCAAAAATAAGATTGACCCAAACAAGGTAAGCCTTTATAATTCCACCAACACAACCCCTTTATACACAAAAACGGTGTGTGTGAATGTAGCCTTATAGCCCAGGAGAGGCATGCTCACATATTCACATAAGGTTAGGTTCCCAACACAGAAAGGTCACCTTGCTGTGGTTGATGGGCACAGATGGATTGGCCAATTTATGTGCTAAGAACCTTCATTTATATTAAAAGATAAGTCATAAAAGTAATTCAGCTTAAATTTCAAGTGTTATATATAATATATGTCTTGCTGCTTACAGAGTGTTGTTATATTTCTTTGGTTGCCCTTGCAGCAGTTTGTGAACCTGCCAGATTGCTGGTGTTTAATGTAGCACGCTAGTGGAGACGTTTCAATGCAAGTCTATGAGAATCTTATTCTGGTCTCATTCTTGCTCTCACACATTTACAGTGAGCACTTGTGACAGCTACATCTGACTTCTAGACAGTCAGAAAATTGTGGTGACAAAATAGCGTGGCACCAATAAAAAGGTGAAGATGGTGGTACTGTGGATGAGGATGAGCATGAGGTACTGTGGAAGCCAAAGCCCAGGCGGAGGAGAGATGTTTTTAGCGGGAGTGAGGAGAAAGAGAGTTGAGTTCACCACACCATCAGAGGCTGTGACTCTGTGTATTGAACTGTGGAAAGCTGTATTAACACCATCATCATAAACTGCTCAGTAAACATATAAATCGTATTGTGTCGCACCTGAAGTTTGGACATTATTTATTGAGAGCGAATAATCCTGCATCCCCATACACAACTTTAATCCTTTATTATTCTGCTGAGGACTGCCTGCCAGCCGAAGAGACCACCGCAACAGTTGGCCGCCATTCCCCCCCCAGGCTCAGTAGAGGCCGACCCAGATATTGTGAGTGAACAGAGTTTGGTAAAATTTCATAAATTAACAATGTATTGCACTTGGTCTCAGAATTTAAGTGTTTGACAACCAAAATTTGCAATGAAATGCATTAAACTCACCCTTAAAGGGAAGATGTCAGTTGATTCATGCTGTCCCAAGAAAAAGCAGCATTAAAAATACACTGCTTGATTTATTTAAACTGTCTATGATTTACACATAAACAGTGGCGTAACAACCACGGTCGCAGGGGTCGCAAGTGCGACCGGGCCCCGGCTGTACAGGGGCCCGGAGTTCTCCGACCCCTGCGCCTGCTTTACATGGATGCGCATCCCTGAGGACGCACATCCATATCACTGAACGGTGGTCTGGCAGGCTGGTCTCCAGGCGGCTGATCGCGGCCCCGGAGGACTAGCAGGCGCGGCAATTTTGAGACTCCCGCGGCCGCTCATGCTGCACTGTGATGAGGTCATGTGACCGTCATCACAGACAGGACGGAGCTGCCGGCAGGAGCGCGGGGGGTCTGCACAGGGAAAGTATACAATGCCCGGCTCCGGTTTCTGAGCCCTGAGGGATAAAGAGGACTGTAGACAAGACGGAGCTGCCGGCAGGAGCGGTGAACTTCCGGAGAGGTGAACGTCCGGAGAGGGGGAGTGTGTGTTTGTGTGTGGGGGGCTGTAAAGTGGGCAGTGTGTGTGTGTGTGTGTGTGTGTAGATACAGTGGAGCTGTGATTATGCCTATATACAGCAGAGCTGAGTGTGTGTGTGTATATACAGCAGGAACTGTGATTGTGCCTATATATACAGCAGAGCTGAGTGTGTGTGTGTGTGTAGATACAGTGGAGCTGTGATTGTGCCTATATACAGCAGAGCTGAGTGTGTGTGTGTGTATATACAGCAGGAACTGTGATTGTGCCTATATATACAGCAGAGCTGAGTGTGTGTGTGTGTGTGTAGATACAGTGGAGCTGTGATTGTGCCTATATACAGCAGAGCTGAGTGTGTGTGTGTATATACAGCAGGAACTGTGATTGTGCCTATATATACAGCAGAGCTGAGTGTGTGTGTGTATATACAGTGGAGCTGTGATTGTGCCTATATATACAGCAGAGCTGAGTGTGTGTGTGTAGATACAGTGGAGCTGTGATTGTGCCTATATACAGCAAAGCTGAGTGTGTGTTTGTATATACAGCGGAACTGTGACTGTGCCTATATACACAGCAGAGCTGAATGTGTGTTTGTATATCAGGTGGAACTGTGACTATGCCTATATATACAGCAGAGCTGAGTGTGTGTGTGTGTAGATACAGCGGAACTGTGATTGTGCCTATATATACAGCAGAGCTGAGTGTGTGTGTGTGTATACACAGCGGAACTGTGACTGTGCCTATATACACAGCAGAGCTGAGTGTGTGTGTGTGTAGATACAGTGGAGCTGTGATTGTGCCTATATACAGCAGAGCTGAGTGTGTGTGTGTATTTACAGCAGGAACTGTGATTGTGCCTATATATACAGCAGAGCTGAGTGTGTGTGTGCGTGTGTGTAGATACAGTGGAGCTGTGATTGTGCCTATATATACAGCAGAGCTGAGTGTGTGTGTGCGTGTGTGTAGATACAGCAGGAACTGTGATTGTGCCTATATATACAGCAGAGCTGAGTGTGTGTGTAGATACAGTGGAGCTGTGATTGTGCCTATATACAGCAAAGCTGAGTGTGTGTTTGTATATACAGCGGAACTGTGACTGTGCCTATATACACAGCAGAGCTGAATGTGTGTTTGTATATACAGCGGAACTGTGACTGTGCCTATATATACAGTAGAGCTGAGTGTGTGTGTGTGTAGATACAGTGGAGCTGTGATTGTGCCGATCAGTGACTGTGCCTATATATACAGTAGAGCTGAGTGTGTGTGTGTGTGTGTAGATACAGTGGAGCTGTGATTGTGCCGATCAGTGGCGTAACAACCACGGTCGCAGGGGTCGCAAGTGCGACCGGGCCCCGGCTGTACAGGGGCCCGGAGTTCTCCGACCCCTGCGCCTGCTTTACATGGATGCGCGTCCCTGAGGACGCACATCCATATCACTGAACGGCGGTCTGGCCGGCTGGTCTCCAGGCGGCTGATCGCGGCCCCCGGAGGACTAGCAGGCGCGGTAATTTTGAGACTCCCGCTGCCGCTCATGCTGCACTGTGATGAGGTCATGTGACCCTCATCACAGACAGGACGGAGCTGCCGGCAGGAGCGCGGGGGGTCTGCACAGGGAAAGTATACAATGCCCGGCTCCGGTTTCTGAGCCCTGAGGGATAAAGAGGACTGTAGACAGGACGGAGCTGCCGGCAGGAGCGGTGAACTTCCGGAGAGGTGAACTTCCGGAGAGGGGGAGTGTGTGTTTGTGTGTGGGGGGCTGTAAAGTGGGCAGTGTGTGTGTGTGCTTGTGTGTGTGTGCTTGTGTGTGTGTGCGGGGGGGGGAAGACCGCATATGGGGCAGTGTGACTGGGTGTGGGGAGGGCTGTACAGTGGGCAGTGTGTCTATGCGTGGGGGGGCTGTACAGGGGGCAGTGTGACTGGGTGTGGGGGGGCTGTACAGTGGGCAGTGTGACTGGATGAGTGGAGCAGGTTGTACAGGGGCAGTGTGTCTGTGTGTGGAAGATGTATGCTATATGGAGGGCTATGAGGCTGCATTATTGCATTACACTATATGAAGGGCCGTGACGCTGCATTATATGATATGAAGGGCTGTGATGCTGCATTATATGATATGAAGGGTTGTATTATTTTATCTGGAGGGCTATGAGGCTGCATCATATTATCTGTAGGGCTATGAGGCTGCATTATATTATCTGGAGGGCTGTGACGCTGCATTATATTATCTGGAGGGCTGTGATGCTGCATTATATTATCTGGAGAGCTATGACACTGCATTATATTATATGGAGGGCTATGAGGTGGCATTATATTATCTGGAGGGCTATGAGTCTGCATTATATTATATGACGGGTTATGAGGCTACATTATATCATATGGAGGGCTATGAGGCTGCGTTATGCTATGATGAAGGACCATATATACCAGGATAAGGGCACATTCCAGGAGGAGGACCATATATCGCAGGATGAGGGACATTAATACATAATGAAGGGGAGAAGGGTCAATTTGTGAGCATTTATAGGATTTCGAACGTTACATGGGGCCCATACGTCTGGCCAATGTGGGCATGCAGGGGAAGGGGGGGGGCCCAGGTCCAAATTTCGCACCGGGGCCCTTTGGACTCTAGTTACGTCACTGCACATAAACACTGTGACATTGCAGTGAAACACACTTTGTAAAGTTGGCTGGAGTCTTTTAAAGACATCTCTGATGACTAGTGTAAGATAACTTCGCGGCGGATGAAACTTCTGAGTGGGTGCACCCTAACAGTGGATGAAGGAGAACCTCAACAAATTACCACACTGTTAGTACAAAAAATTTCTACACAAAGACCAACACTGATATCACTACCATAGGGTAAGCATATAGTGGTTGTCACACCTGGATAATTAACTTCTAGCGTGTGGGGCAATATGAAGGGTAACAATGGGGATGGAAAGGGGAGAAAGACCCTAATGGTAGGGAGAGAGGAGACAGGTCACCACCTGACACTAACCTGTGTCTAAACCCTGAGCTCCCTAACATATCTATATGGTCTACGGGTCCTTTCCCTTGTTTCCATCACATGTGTAGTCCCTCAGCGGTCCTTCCACTCCCTCTGAGTAGTGCAAAGGTCTGTGAGTACGCTAGACTTCACTACTGCAATAGTCAAACACTGAGGAAGGAATACATACAGGGCAACATTGACAAAAGGATATACGCCAACTTCACAGAACTGCCAATGACACAACTCTAGGAGCTTCCACAAACTTCCTCCATTCACAGTGGTCAGTTTAGAAATGATCCTATAACTGGCATCATGTGATGGAACATGTGACTATTTAAAGGGAAGGAGAATGGTCAAAAAGCGGCTGCACCTGAGATATAACTGGCAAGGAACTACCAGCAAGGAAAGAGTCCTTAACCCTTGCTGCACCCAAAACAATGCAAATATATTAAAAATTCAGAGTCTCACAAGGCAATGTGAGATTTAGATCCCAAACCTGTCACACATCATCTAAAGATGGGAGACTCTTGTGACAGTGGTAGATATAATAGCAGACACAAACAGAAAAGGGACTCTGTGCAAGAACAATATATGTGCCCTTTGCAGCCTAAGAGCTCCTCAAAGTGCACAATTTCATTTACTTTGGAGGTAGAAATGGCCCTTCTCACGCGTTGGGCCCCTGTGCATCTGCACAGGTAGCACTAATGGTATGTCCACCCGGGCCACCTCTGTGCAGATATCAGTCCTGCAAAACATCCAAGAGAATACAGTACAGTTATGGATGGTGACTTACCTCTGTCGTGCCTTTTGATGTTGTTCACTATTCCCGTCTTTTCCATTTGACCCAGCCCAGTCCAACTTCTCCAACCATGACATGTCTACAGAGATTACAACAAAGACATATTTGACTCACATTTCAAGTAATGTGCCCCTCTATTCCCAATCTACAAAAACACATCCTGCTGATACCCCAATGCTGACCCGCTGCCGCTGTATGCCTCCCTATTACTGCACCTGCTGTGTGGTGCTGTGTGCCGTCTAGATGGTAAAACAAACCACTAGAATATATGCTCTGTGCAAGTGTCCTAGAAAATAGTGCCTGCTTTTTGCCCCCCTAACCCCCCTTAAAGTAAGAAAGTATTAATTCCATATGTGTGCCACTTTGAAAGTCACAATAACCTGAGTGCCCCTATAACAATGAGTGCCCCCAAACTGTTTCATGGCCCCCTCACTGTATTATATCCCTCATATTAGTCCCCACATTGTATGATGGACCCTTTGTAGTCCCCACAATTTTTCATGTGCTACTTAGTAGCCCCCAAACTGTTTCATGACTCCCTATGTAGCCCCTCTCTGTATCATGCCCCCCTTAGTAGCCACCTTACTGTGTCATGGCCCCCTTAGCAGACCCCCTCAATAGCCCCCACACTGTATGATGTCACACTCAGTAACTCCCACACTGTGTTACGGCCACATTAATAGCCCTCACACTGTGTCATGGCCCTCTTAGTAGCCTGCACACCATGTCATGTCCCCATTAGTAGCCTCCCCACACTGCTTTGTGGCCTTCTTAGTAGCCCCCACACTGTAATTGCACTCTTAGTAGCCCCCACACTGTATCATGACCCCGTTAGTAGACCCCACTTTTTATTATGTCCCCATTAGTATGTAATAGCCCACAGGTGACGGGATACGCAAGGACTGCACGGAACACAGAGTGTTAAACAAATGCACTTTTAATACAACTGGGGGAAAAGTGCGGGAAAGAAGGGGAAGGAGCGGGAAGGTGTGCAAAAGTAAATACAATATATATAACCACTGTGACTAGTTTGCCGAGAATGCAAGGTCTCTGAATGTCTTTAAATAAAGAAATGCAAAGTCTTTATCGAGCGAGACGCAGAGTGTTTGTTTTCTTTCTATTCCTTGTATATCAAACTGCAGAGTCTCTTCCTATCTGTCCCTAACTAAAACAGTGTGCACACTTTACTGCGAGTTTTACTGCGAGGTACCTCGTTGCCGTTGGGGCCCGTAATTCGTTGACAGGCGTCTCTGGAGTGCAGTCCTTGTCCTGGATCTCTGTCCTGGATCTCTGCCTTGATCGTGCAGTCTGGCACCTCACTCCACATCCAGTCTCTTTAGGTCTGTCTCTCTCTGCAACACACGTGGAAGTTGTCTCTCTTCTCCTTGTGGAGACTGCTCCCATCCATCTCCTGGACTGTTCCATGTCACTCTCAGAAGCAGGGGGGTTTATCTCTGCTATCCTTTCTTTTTTTGGCAGCAGGTGGCAGTATAACACAAGGAAGAGTCCACAAACATTTATATACATGGTTAAAGAACTGTTAACAGGTCTTACATTTCCCCCCCTCTTTAACATCGGCCGTCCCGGCCGATACTCTCCTGAGGCCCTCTGCACAGGAACACACGATGGCAACCTCTGCCGTGCTTTACAACCTGCTGCCTGGATGCCAATGTCTTACAACTGACTCCAGTGACAGAATACACAAATTCATCTGCCAAGTACCGATCAGGGGGAATACCAGCATTAGCCCGTTCAGTCCTACGTGGAGGTACGGCTAATTCACCAGACGCTGGTGCAGTAGCAGGGAGTACAATATCCTCATCGTCATCTCTGGAGATTGGTGGCTCATGCTCTGCAGGGGTGGCACCTGCATCTTGAACGGATGGGGGGTTGGACCTTCCCCAGTCTGTTGGGTTGGACGGGGCCCGCCACCATTCTTCATCGTCAGAGCCCTCCTCGAGAGTAGCAGGAACGGGCACGGGCACAGTCCCCGAGTCGCTTTGTCCGGTCCTGTCTTCCGAATAGCAGGGCCTAAGCATGTTACGATGCAGGATGAGGGTTCCGCCTCCCCGCTCGCTTCTCACTTCGTACACTGGCCCGTCAGGAGAGACTCTTCTGGTCACAATGTACGGCTCTGGTTTCCAGCGCTCACTCAACTTGTGTCTCGGATCTTTCTCTGCAACTAGCACTCTGTCTCCTGGTAAGAACGGAGCCTCATGTACAGGTTCCTGCCGGGGGTATATCTTTTCTTGCAACCGCTTGGTGACAATTCGGTGGATAGTCTCCAGTCGTCGACGGTGACAGTCAACCCAAGACCCTACGCTCTGACTTTCACTGATCTCGGGTGGAGCCAGGTTTAGTTCTTCAATGCCTCTTCCAGCTCTTCCGAACAATAGCACGTATGGGGCGTACCCAGTGGTGGAGTGGACACGGTTATTGTATGCCCATACGTGTTCTGCGAGATAACTGGGCCAGTGACTCTTACAATCATCTGTGTGCGTAGCATTTGTAGGAGGGTCCGGTTAAACCTCTCGCATGCTCCGTTGCCCTGTGGATGATAAGGCGTGGTTCTTGACTTTTGCATCCCGTAGATCCTTTGCAGCTCTCTCATGACACTGCCCTGAAAGCAGGCCCCTTGATCAGAGTGTATCCTTTTAGGGCAGCCATATACCCGGGTAAAGTCATCACTGATGGCTCGAGCAGCCAATTCAGCCGTCTGATCTCTGGTGGCGTTACCACCGCAAATTTTGAGAAGTAGTCTGTCATCACAAGGCAGAACTGATAGCCCCGGTGGGAGTGGCCAATCTTCTGGTAATCTATCATAAGTACTTCCAATGGCTCTTTGGTGACAATGGTCTGTACTGGTGCTCGCTGTGGGAGAGCTTTATTTAACTCGCAGCAACAACACAGTTTACAGGCCTTCTCCACTGCCCGAAACATCTGAGGACAGTACACTATTCTTTGCAACCACTGGTAAGTCTTGTCCTGCCCAAAATGGGTTCCTCTCTCGTGCGCTTCTCGGGCCAATGGTACTGACATCTTCTGGGGTATCACCACTTGCCACCGTACTTCCAGCTCCGTAGCTAGGTGCACCTTCCGATACAGCATCCCTTCTTGCACCGATAGCTTGTCCCACTGGCTGAGAATCTGTAGGGCCGCGTGTGACAGCATGGCCCGTATTTCCTTCCTAGGCTTACGCTGCCGGATCACCCACTCTTTCACTTGAAGCAGTTCTGGATCAGATGACTGGATCTTCACCCATTCCTCTCTGGTTTGGCCGAGCAGGCGCGATGTTGTGCCCGACGTAATCTCCAGTATACAAGCCTCCACCACTTGGGCGGTGAATTTACTGAAGTCTGGAATTTCGTCTTCCTCTAACTGCTCATCTCTTTCCCCCACTGGGGCTTCTGTGGTAACACGAGAGAGGGCATCCGCATTCTAATTTTCGTGCTTGGAACGGTACTGCACATAATAATTATATCTGGAGAGTCGTGCCAACCACCTCTGTTCCATTGCCCCCAGTTTGGCAGTGGAGATGTGAGCCAGTGGATTATTATCCATATAGACTTCAATCTGAGCTCCCGTGAGATATTCAGAGAACCTTTCGGTTATCACCCATACTAGTGCCAGTAACTCCAGACGAAAAGAACTGTAATTCTCAGGTTGCGTTCGGCTTCTCGCAATGTCCGACTTCCATATGCAATCACCCGTTCGATACCGTCCTGTACCTGGGCCAGTACTGCACCCAGACCGTAGAGGCTCGCGTCTGTATATAACCGAAAGGGGAGGTTGTAGTCTGCATAGGCAAGCACAGGGGCGCTGACCAAGGCCTCTTTCAGTCGGTGTAAGACTTCTGCTTGTCTTGGTCCCCAGCGAATTTTCTGTGCCTTTGGTCCTTTCGCAGTTCCTCGGAGCAATTCATGCAAAGGTTCTGCCTCCTTCGCGAAGTCCTTGATAAAGCGACGGTAGTATCCGGCCAGCCCCAGGAAAGCTCGAACTTCTCTCACTGTGCTGGGTGTGGGCCATTGTAGCACTGCTCTCACTTTCCCATCAGACGGCTGCACGCCGGCCTCCGTCACCTTATGCCCGAGATATTCAATCTCTTTTTGAAAGATCCGGCATTTTTTTGGTTTCAGTTTAAGCCCATGATCCCGTAACCGTTGAAACACTTGACCCAGTTGTTCGAGATGTTTTTCGAAGGTTGCAGAGTACACTACGATGTCATCCAGATAAATCAACGTGGCTTCGAAGTTCATGTCTCCAAGGCAACTCTCCATGAGGCGCTGAAAAGTTCCTGGGGCATTATTTAGCGCAAACGGCATGCGATTGAACTCGAAGAGTCCCATGGGCACAATGAATGCGGTCTTGGCCTTGTCTTTCTCTGCCACAGGGACCTGCCAATATCCGCTTGCTACATCAAGGGAGGAGAAGTAGCGTGCCTTTCCCAGCGCAGACAGGGACTCCTCTATCTGGGGCAGGGGATAGGAATCACGAACAGTGCATCCATTAAGCTTGCGGTAGTCAACACAGAAGCGATTAGACCCATCCTTTTTCTTGACCAGCACGATTGGGGCAGCCCATGGACTCTGACTCTCTCTTATCACCCGCTCTTCAGCATCTGTGCCAAGAGCTCTTTCACCTCTTAGTAATATTTTGGGGGTATTTGTCTGTACCTTTCTCTGATCGGTGGTGCATCTTCTGTGGGTATTTCATGCTGAATCTTGTCAGTACAGCCGAAGTCTTCTGCATGACGGGAGAATGTGGCTTGATTCTCCCAGATGAAGTCTTCTATGGCCTGGGCTTGCTCTGAAGCAAAGGGGGTCAGGTCCACTTCCATCTGTCCTAGGATAACTTGACTGTTCCACTGATCAGTGGGCTTCTCCTCTCTCTCTATAGAAACAGCAAAAGTCCAGGTCTCCCCATGCCATGGGCTTCAATTCAATCAATTCTGCGTTCGCCACCTCTTCAGGCGCCAGGTAGACATGGGCCAGAACAACTCCCGAGGTCAAGGTGTAGGCCTGTTCACCGGTGTTCATGCAACGGAAAGGGACTCTTCCATTTCTTACTGTTGCTAAAGTGCGAACCACCAACGGTTCGTCTCCGTTCTCTTCACCACGGTAAGGTTCTACCAACACCTCCATCCCCTCGAGCATACGATGGGCCCCGACTGGCAAGGTGAGGACTGTCTCCCGATTTGGAGGTAGAGTAATTGCTGTCTGTCTTGGGTCTCGAACCCTCCCACTGGGTAGCAGCTCCCACCATTCCTCCACAGCCCCCTGGCAGGATAAGGTGTTGGAAGACCTTTTGAGCGGGCCTGTTAGCAGCATTCATTTTCCAGTAATCACAGCCTTCCTTGTTGAAGAGCAACTGGTCTAGTTCCTTCAGGATGTTCATGCCCACGATAGCCGGCACTTCTCTGTCATACCGGCCCTCCATTAACACGATCCCTTTTTGGCCTAAGTTCTGACCACAGGCACGTATGTTCATCCACACGACCCCTACAACCGGAATGGGAAGATTATTCGCAGCCTTCAGTCTGATATGTGTCCTCTTATCAATGGATACAGTTTGTCCAAAGTGTTGATAGAAGAACTGTTCTGGCATGGTGGTCACTTGAGACCCAGTATCCATCAGGCATCTTACTGCTTTTCCTTCAAATTCGGCCGTGATTGTTGGCGTGCTGGCTGCTATATCTTCAGGGCGGTTGTTTTCTCTAAGCTCAGTTGGTCCCCCCCCATGTGCCCGACCATAGAGGGAGGTACTAGTTTAACGGTTGTTTTTCTTGAGACATCCTCCTCTCCGGGCAGTGCCGTGATATATGGTCCCGATTTCCACAGTTCCAGCATTGGTAGTCTCTAGCGGGTCTGGATTGCCTCTGCTCGATCTGTCCCCTCTTCTCGATAGGTATACATGTGGGTACCCGGCCGCGGTGCTGCCGTTCGTACTTCTGACGCCGGGGCTTGCATATTCTTCAGCAACTCTTGTAGAGCAGTAACAGTCTCTTGTAATTGATCCACTTTAGCTTCAAGCTGGCTTGGTTCTCGGTTTCTCTCACTTGGGACTACCCTATGAGCACAAACTTCTCCCCCCGCGTTCTGCGGGTCGCAATTTTCAGCTTGTGTGCGGGAGACTGCTTCTTCCAGTACTTCCTGAAAAGTTAATTTTTTTTCCACCCTGAGCCATTCACGGAGAGCACTTCTGATCTTGGGGTTATGTAATCCTCTGAGGAATTGATCTCGCAGGGTACGGTCAGCGTAACCAGGGGTCTGTGCTAGCTCTGGCTCTGCTGTAAGCATTTGTCTCATTATTCTCTGGAGGGCATTCGCATACTGTGGCAAGCCTTCCTCTTCACCCTGCAGCCGGTAGAACAGTTGTGCCTGCAAATCACCTGCTTCTGGCTTGCCGCCATACACCCTCTCCAGAATCTTCACCACCTGTTCTAACGTCTTTCTTTCACTCTCAGGGCGCAATAAAACAGTCTTTTGAGCATGGCCCTCAAGGGCAATCAACAGTATCTCCCCTTGGTTTTCTGCAGTTACTCCTGCTACTTTCAACATGCCCCTCACTCTCTGCGCCCAGTCATGGAGAGGTACATTGTTGCCAGTAAATTTTGGTATATGGGTCAGCATAGCACCCAGGGACAGTTGCCTTGATGGTATTCCCCCATCAGGTTGTATTGGAACATTTACATCAACAACATCCCTCTGTCCTTCCATTGTTCAGTACCAGCCTGCGTATCCTGCCGACTACGCCAAGTGTAATAGCCCACAGGTGACGGGATACGCAAGGACTACACGGAACACAGAGTGTTAAACAAATGCACTTTTAATACAACTGGGGGAAAAGTGCGGGAAAGAAGGGGAAGGAGCGGGAAGGTGTGCAAAAGTAAATACAATATATATAACCACTGTGACTAGTTTGCCGAGAATGCAAGGTCTCTGAATGTCTTTAAATAAAGAAATGCAAAGTCTTTATCGAGTGAGACGCAGAGTGTTTGTTTTCTTTCTATTCCTTGTATATCAAACTGCAGAGTCTCTTCCTATCTGTCCCTAACTAAAACAGTGTGCACACTTTACTGCGAGTTTTACTGCGAGGTACCTCGTTGCCGTTGGGGCCCGTAATTCGTTGACAGGCGTCTCTGGAGTGCAGTCCTTGTCCTGGATCTCTGCCTTGATCGTGCAGTCTGGCACCTCACTCCACATCCAGTCTCTTTAGGTCTGTCTCTCTCTGCAACACACGTGGAAGTTGTCTCTCTTCTCCTTGTGGAGACCCCTCCCATCCATCTCCTGGACTGTTCCATGTCACTCTCAGCATCAGGGGGGTTTATCTCTGCTATCCTTTCTTTTTTTGGCAGCAGGTGGCAGTATAACACAAGGAAGAGTCCACAAACATTTATATACATGGTTAAAGAACTGTTAACAGGTCTTACAAGTAGACCCCACACTGTGTCATGGCTCTTCTGTTACGGTGTAGTATTCCACTCACAGGTAAGAGGGGCACAGACCGGTGCTGGGACACCCAGATCACACTAGGAACCATTGTAGTGGGGATGGGTGGTGAAGAAAGTATTTAGAGGGAGCACTTGGGAAGGAGTGAGGTCAGGAAGAACACACGCAGATGACGTGGGACACGTGACAAAGGGTATAAATAGAGTGGGAAAGATCTACACTCCCTGACAGAAGTTATGTTGCTTATCCATGTTATGTAAATAAACGCTTATAACCTGACGTTAAATTCATCCATAAATTACTATTTTGAAAGCTGAATCCCTCTGAAATTTGATTTACAGTTGTGGCCAAAAGTATTGACACCCCTGCAATTCTGTCAGATAATACTCAGTTTCTTCCTGAAAATGATTGCAATCACAAATTCTTTGGTATTATTATCTTCATTTAATTTGTCTTAAATGAAAAAACACAAAAGAGAATGAAGCAAAAAGCAAAACATTGATCATTTCACACAAAACTCCAAAAATGGGCCGGACAAAAGTATTGGCACCCTCAGCCTAATACTTGGTTGCACAACCTTTAGCCAAAATAACTGCGATCAACCACTTCCGGTAACCATCAATGAGTTTCTTACAATGCTCTGCTGGAATTTTAGACCATTCTTCTTTGGCAAACTGCTCCAGGTCCATGATATTTGAAGGGTGCCTTCTCCAAACTGCCATTTTTAGATCTCTCCACAGGTGTTCTATGGGATTCAGGTCTGGACTCATTTCTGGCCACCTTAGAAGTCTCCAGTGCTTTCTCTCAAACCATTTTCTAGTGCTTTTTGCAGTGTGTTTTGGGTCATTGTCCTGCTGGAAGACCCATGACTTCTGAGGGAGACACAGCTTTCTCACACTGGACCCTACATTATGCTGCAAAATTTGTTGGTAGTCTTCAGACTTCATAATGCCATGCACACGGTCAAGCAGTCCAGTGCCAGAGGCAGCAAAGCAACCCCAAAACATCAGGGAACCTCCGCCATGTTTGACTGTAGGGACCGTGTTCTTTTCTTTGAATGCCTCTTTTTTTCTCCTGTAAACTCTATGTTGATGCCTTTGCCCAAAAAGCTCTACTTTTGTCCCATCTGACCAGAGAACATTCTTCCAAAACGTTTTAGGCTTTCTCAGGTAAGTTTTGGCAAACTCCAGCCTGACTTTTTTATGTCTCAGGCTAAGAAGTGGGGTCTTCCTGGGTCTCATTCAGACGCCGACGGATAGTACGGGTTGACACTGTTTTACCCTCGGACTGCAGGGCAGCTTGAACTTGTTTGGATGTTAGTCAAGGTTCTTTATCCACCATCCACACAATCTTGCATTGAAATCTCTCGTCAATTTTTCTTTTCCGTCCACATCTAGGGAGGTTAGCCACAGTGCCATGGGCTTTAAACTTCTTGATGACACTGCGCACGGTAGACACAGGAACATTCAGGTCTTTGGAGATGGACTTGTAGTTTTGAGATTGCTCATGCTTCCTCACAATTTGGTTTCTCAAGTCCTCAGACAGTTCTTTGGTCTTCTTTCTTTTCTCCATGCTCAATGTGGTACACACAAGGACACAGGACAGAGGTTGAGTCAACTTTAATCCTTGTCAACTGGCTGAAAGTGTGATTTAGTTATTGCCAACACCTGTTAGGTGCCACAGGTAAGTTACAGGTGCTGTTAATTACACAAATTAGAGAAGCATCACATGATTTTTCTAACAGTGCCAATACTTTTGTCCACCCCCTTTTTTATGTTCGGTGTGGAATTATATCCAATTTGGCTTTAGGACAATTCTTTTTGTGTTTTTTCCTTGAAGACAAATTAAATGAAGATAATTATACCAAAGAATTTGTGATTGCAATCATTTTCAGGAAGAAACTGAGTATTATCTGACAGAATTGCAGGGGTGTCAATACTTTTGGCCACAACTGTAGGTTCAGAAAATAAATTGGCATCAATGCTGAAATATTGATCATTTAATGAACACAGAATGGTCAGATTTTAGCAAGACAAACATTTTGTCGCCTGGTCATATAATGCACCCAATCCTAATTTACATTCTCACCAGTGCTCAATACATGATCGGTTAATTAGTGGGTGTGTCTAAAAAGAATCCCAGCACCCCAGACCTTCACTTGAATTGCAATTTGAGCTCTGACAACATGCCAAAAATCCACCCTGCAACCAAAGCCTTGATTATCAAGAGGCTGAAGACCAGATCCACTGCAGAGGTGGCTGGCACCTTTAATGTGTCTCAATGTCAAGTGCAAAGAATTAAAAATAGATTTGAAGAGACTGGAGATGTGTTTGACAAGCCCAGGTCCGGCAGACCCCGCAAGACAACTACTCAGGAGTAACTTTAGTTGGTTAAAAAAATCCAAAGCAAGCCCCTCTTCCACTGCAGCCGAGCTCCAACAGGCCTGGTCACCTCAAGTCCCTGTGTCAACTAGAACAGTTTGTAGGATTCTGTCTCGAAATGGCCTCCATGGTCGAATCAGTGCCCAGAAGCCAGCACTAAGCAAAAGGCAAATAAAAAGCCTTGTGGCATTTGCAAAGTCCCACAGCCTGCTAAACAGATGGATCCTGGAAAAGTGTCAAAAGGTGGATTTCTCTGATGAATCTTCACTAGAATTACACCACAGCCGCCGCAAATACTACAGGAGACCTACTGGAGCCCGTATGGATCCAAAATACACCCAGAAAACTGTTACATTTGGTGGTGGAAAGATCATGGTCTGGGGTTACATTCAGTATGGGGGTGTGCGAAACATTTGCAAGGTGGTAGGCAATATCAATAGCCTAAAATATCAAGAAGTATTAACTACCTCTTATATTACAAATCATAAAAGGGGTCAAATTCTGCAGCAGGATGGTGCTCCATCTCATACATACATCTCTACAACAAAGTTCCTCCAGGCAAAAAAGATCAAGGTGCTCAAGGACTGGTCAGCCCAGTCACCAGACATGAACATCATTGAGCATGTTTGGGGTAGGATGAAAAAGGAAGCTTGGAAGACAAAACCAAAGAATCTAGAAGAAGTCTGGGAGGCATGTAAGACTGCATTCTTTGCTATTCCTGATGACTTCATTAATAAATGAATAAAGAGGGTACCAACATGTCTGTTGTGCAGAGATCCCAGGGCGCCGTTAACCACTTTGGAAAATTCACCACACCTCGCCTGGCTTTGACGCGTTTCGCCCGTAGGCTTCGTCGGGAGGCTCCCCAGCGAAATGTGTCGAGGCCAGGCGAGGTGTGGTGAAGTTTCCAAAGTGGGAAGAACAGACAGGTTGGTACCCTCTTTGCATGGCCGCTACCCTTCAGTTGTGTTTTACTTTATTTCTCCTTGGGTTTATGCATTGTGGGATCCAACTAGGTTGGGAAAGCTCCAAGATTGAGATAGTGCTGTATACTTTGTGTGCTATTCACCTCAATACAAGTATCCAGGGTGAGTTTCCCTCCTCCTTCCCCTGTCAGATTGTTAACAGTAGAGATATTTTTGGTAAGATCTATTATATTTCTGCCCCTGCTCAGGTGTTACAAAGGATTGGGCCAGTGTGCAATATTCATGTGTGCTGCTATAAGGTTTTTTTGACATTTAAATAGTAGATTTGACCTATACCTTGAATACTGGTCAATGTGTTACTTGGTACATATAGCGAGCCATGTTTGTCTCTTTCAGACTTAAATTAAATGTAATAGTGGATATTGTCTTACATTGTGCTGTTCTTTTTAGCTTGGTTCGTGAGCAGAGGAGATCTCTTTAAGACTACCATTCTTTCAGCTGTTGTTGTTACTACTTTGTGTAGAGATGTGGCGCCCCGCAACGAGTGCGTCACAGGAAGGTATTGCATCCCTGACTGAAGATGTAATATCTTCCGTCTCAGTGATGAAATAGTTAAATCCAGAGCTCCATGCACCACATGCACCACTCAGAGGTAGAGGGCCAATCAGGTCCTGGTGGGGGGAGTGTAAGGTGTAGTGTGGGGGAAGTTAGGAGAAGAAGTAGTTGGAGGGTTGGAGTCGTGTTCAGGAAGAAGGAGGAGAAGGAGCAGGAGTCTGCACAGTGCCGTGCAGCCCTGGAAAGGCAACCTAACAGGGAGGGCACCAACAAATGGTGACCCAGACCAGAAAGCGGGCAAATAGCAACTAAGCAATGGGTTCAAAGACACCCACGCCCCAGTCCTACCGGACACTGGTTCCGAGGCAGTCAGTCGTCCACCGCTGTCCTGCAAAACCGGAATGACGGAGTAGCTTTTTAGGAGCGCCTCACTACAGCCGCTAACCCAGCAGTCTTACCAGCAGGGTACCCACCATTGGGACTCTGGACCCTTCACAGCCTAGGTTGGAAACCCGGCTAAGGTAATCCAATAGAGATTCCCAGTGCCCTGAACTGGTGCACTAAGGCAGCGACGGCAACAAGAATAGGACAGTTTGTAACAGAGGAACACTGTGGAGCTCTGGACAGAGGCTGTTCATCACTGGGACCACCTGGTCCGTTACCCAAAGAACTGTATACTGTGTACCGCACCGAATTTACAGTAAAGACCCGTTACAGAGGTGCATTGTGTCAGTGCATTTCTTCCAGAACTGTTATTAACCCTTGTCTTCATCAATAACTGAGCTGCCGTATTCCATCCAGTACAGCTCCTGGCCCCGGGGATTACTGCTCATCCGGTGGGGAGCATTCCATCTAGCTGCCGCACATCCCCGGAGGCCCAAGCAGCGCCGGTGCCATCACCGGACTCCCACAGGTGGCGTCATGAGACAATCAAGACTTTATCCCAATCCCTTATCCCTTTTATTTGTCCACCAGGCCCCACAGCCTCAGGCGCGGAACCGTGACAAGAGAAGCATCGCCTGAGACGTGAGAACTCGGCAACGGTGAGTCAGAGACATATATATTGTTTAATCAGTCCCCCCTTGAATTATTATATCACCACTATCTCCTCATTGAAGGTTTTACTTTGTATGTCTGTCAAAAATTTCTGTACTTTATTACTACAAATAAAATTGTTGGCTTTTATTGGATGTTTGTGCATCATTTAACATTCAGTTTAGCTGAATTAGTGATAATTTACAACAGAAAGTGGCAAGGTAGGGAGAATGGGTCTCCCTGCTCTGCCACAGAATTTAACTGTATTGGCACAATTTGCATGCAGATACAGGTAAAAGAAGCGATAGCTCCAGGGGAGCCCATCAGAGTGAGGGTACCTTGGCAACTATACCCTCTGTTCCCCTTTGTCCTATAGCTACACTATTGTGTCATCACTACATTGTTCAACCATAGAGTTTAAATTAGAAGCACGATTACAAGATTAGGAGTGGGTATGACATGGACAAAGCTGAAAAATCAATTCTCTGCCCCATCGTCCTACATTGGAGATTTATCATTTCTCAGACCACACTGTTAACAATCATACTTGTTTCACAATAGGGATATTACCTATAAAATATGGCCAGATAAATGAGCCCTTTCTGTCTGGATTTTCTAAAGCGTGCAAGGACACAGCAAACCAGGCTTTGTTAAAGGGAATTGTTAGCAGGTTTTTGCTAGCTCAGCTGAGAGCAGCATAATGTAGGTAAGAGACTCTGAATCCAACAACATATTATATAGATTACTGGCAGGGGTCAACCTAGCCTCTCTGCTGCCTGAGGCGAACTACAAAATGGTGCCCCCCCCCAACTCAAGGATGTCAGCGCCATCACACGCACATAGAAGAACCACACAGAAGAATCCAGAACAAGGGTCATTAATGGCAATGGCGGCTTGGCACAAGCTGCAGACACACAATGATTGGCGGAAGAGCGGTGCTCCTGTAGCTGACACCAGTCCTGCATCCTTATAGCACAGGAGGCAGCACTGGTTGCCAATCTATTATCTCTGGCACATGCCTACAAAACTCTGGGCAGCTCCAATGTAGCGCTGCCTGGCACTGACTAGTCAGACATGTCCATCATACTGCACCGCCCACACACCACAGGTAACGACCTGCAGTCTAAGCATCAACAAGCCGCCACTGCACGGAGCTGGTAAAATTTCCCAACAGACCATGCCTCTTCTCTGAATACTTAGCCAATCACAAGTGCTGCACATGGGGCTGTCCAGAGTTAACAGCAGGTGCCGAACAAGTGGGTTAAGGAAGGGATGTGGGAGCGGGAAGGGGGAAGAGCACCACCGACCAACCGCCGCTCGGGAGAAACATGGCTGGATGCCTGTATGTACTGAGGGCTGGTCATGGTGTGTAAGATATGGCCAATCAGTCCTGCAGCAGAGGGACAATGCATCCTGCACCAGGGTCATACATAGAAATCATGGGGCCCCATAGCAGAGGTTCTAATTGGGTCCCCCCCCAAAAAAAAGAACAGAATATTTGTCTGGGTCACACATGTAAAAATTTGACAACTCTGCAGCCCTTACAAAGTAATTTTTCTCTTATTGAAGCCCCTTGGTTCCTCTTTCATTACCCCCATAAAGTATAATACCAACAAAAGTGCCCCACAAACACTGTATGATCCCCCCCACCACAGCGAATTCCTCTACAGGACCCTATGGTATAATGCCCCTCCCCCCAAAGTCCTTCATATATTATAATGCTTCCCCATAGCCCCTCATATGTTATAATGCACCATTCATAGCCCTCCGTATAGTATAATGAACCCCATAGACCTTCATACACTATAAAACACTGCCAATATACATGACAGCACCCCCACATACATGACAACACCCCCATATACATGACAGCACCCCATAATCCTCCTATATTATAATGCAAATGAAAGAAAAAGGGGGAAGGGGAAAAAGAGGCGCAATAGTGCCTTATCACTTAGACACTGACAATCAGGTGGTATAAAGGAACCACTCACCTATTTCAGTTGTGCGACCCACAACTGGTATGCAGACATGTAGTGTTTTATCCGGATGGCTGCTGCTGGACTCCCACTGACCACTTGCACGTGGAATCACACAGTAAAAAATGGGAAAGGAAACGGTGTTCACCAGTCCGCGCTGCCAGGATCCACTTATTCCAGGGAAGAAACTCACGATCAGATGTGATATGATCAAAACCTTTTATTGCATCCAACGCGTTTCAACGCCTTTCCTGGCGTCTTCCTCAGGGATCCCTGAGGAAGACGCCAGGAAAGGCGTTGAAACGCGTTGGATGCAATAAAAGGTTTTGATCATATCACATCTGATCGTGAGTTTCTTCCCTGGAATAAGTGGATCCTGGCAGCGCGGACTGGTGAACACCGTTTCCTTTCCCATTTTTTACTATATTATAATGCAGATTGTCACTGTGTAAAATAATGAAAGGATACTCTTCCTCTCCTCTCTCCTTGCAACCCCTTGCACCTTCTCTCTCCTCGCACCCTCCTCTTTTCGCAGCTCCCTTCACATCCTGTCTCCTCACACCCCCCCTCCATTCGCAGCTCCTCTCTCTTCACAGCTCCCCTCTCCTCACACCTCCTCTTTACTCGCACCCCCTCTCTCCTTGCAGCTCCTCTCTTCTCGCAGCTCCTCTCTCTTCGCACCCCCTCTCCTTCCAGCTCCTTGCACGCCCTCTCTCCTCTCCCCCTCTCTCCTTCCAGCTCCTCTCCCCTTGCCGCTCCTAATCGCACCCCCTCTCTCCTTCCAGCTCCTCTCTCTTCCTTGCTCCCCACACACCCTCTCTCCTTCCAGCTCCTCTCCCCTTGCAGCTCCTAATCGTATCCCCTGTCTCCTTCCAGCTCCTCTCACCTCCTTGCTCCCCGCACCCCCTCTCCCCTTCCAGCTCCTCTCACCTCCTTGTCGCATCCCCTGTCTCCTTCCAGCTCCTCTCACCTCCTTGCTCCCCGCACCCCCTCTCTCCTTCCAGCTCCTCTCGCCCCCTCTCTCCTTCCAGCTCCTCTCGCCTCCTTGTCGCATCCCCTGTCTCCTTCCAGCTCCTCTCACCTTGCAGCTCCTAATCGCATCCCCTGTCTCCTTCCAGCTCTTCTCACCTCCTTGCTCCCCGCACCCCCTCTCCCCTTCCAGCTCCTCTCACCCCCTCTCTCCTTCCAGCTCCTCTCGCCTCCTTGTCGCATCCCCTCTCTCCTTCCAGCTCCTCTCCCCTTGCAGCTCCTAATCGTATCCCCTGTCTCCTTCCAGCTCCTCTCGCCTCCTTGTCGCATCCCCTGTCTCCTTCCAGCTCCTCTCACCTCCTTGCTCCCCGCACCCCCTCTCTCCTTCCAGCTCCTCTCGCCCCCTCTCTCCTTCCAGCTCCTCTCGCCTCCTTGTCGCATCCCCTGTCTCCTTCCAGCTCCTCTCACCTTGCAGCTCCTAATCGCATCCCCTGTCTCCTTCCAGCTCTTCTCACCTCCTTGCTCCCCGCACCCCCTCTCCCCTTCCAGCTCCTCTCACCCCCTCTCTCCTTCCAGCTCCTCTCGCCTCCTTGTCGCATCCCCTGTCTCCTTCCAGCTCCTCTCACCTCCTTGCTCCCCGCACCCCCTCTCCCCTTCCAGCTCCTCTCGCCTCCTTGTTGCATCCCCTGTCTCCTTCCAGCTCCTCTCACCTCCTTGCTCCCCGCACCCCCTCTCCCCTTCCAGCTCCTCTCGCCTCCTTGTCGCATCCCCTGTCTCCTTCCAGCTCCTCTCACCTCCTTGCTCCCCTCACCCCCTCTCCCCTTCCAGCTCCTCTCACCCCCTCTCTCCTTCCAGCTCCTCTCACCCCCTCTCCTTGCAGCTCCTCTCACCCCCTCTCTCTCCTGGCACCCCCTCTCACCTCCTCTCTTTTCAGACCCCCTAATTGCATCCCTCTCCCCTCCTCTCCTCGCAGCTCCTAATCGCACCCTCTCTCTCCTGCCAGCTCCTCTCACATCCTTCTTTTCACATCCCCTCTGTCCTTCCAGCAACTCTCTCCTCCGCTCCCCTCGCAGCTCCTAATCGCACCCTCTCTCTCCTGCCAGCTCCTCTCACATCCTTCTTTTCACATCCCCTCTGTCCTTCCAGCAACTCTCTCCTCCGCTCCCCTCGCAGCTCAAGCCTCTTCCAGCATGTGTTCCGCGCTGAGCGCTCTGCCCTGCGGGACGCTGACTGATGATGTCACCGCCCTCTCCATGCAGAGCAGAGCTGCAGGGGGCGGGAGATTTGAAAGAAGACAGCGGCCGGCGTGCTGCACTGCTTTAGTACATATCGCGTGCGGCGGCCGCGGCTCCCATGGCAGTAGCTATCTGCAGAGCGCCTGCCACCTTGCCGCCCCCTGTATAGCGCCGCCTGAGCCAACACTTCATATTGGCTCATGGTTAATGCGGCCCTGATTACTGGGTGCAGCAGTTCTGACATAATCAAAGTTTTTAGATGTAGTAATACAGTAGAGCTCATAGAACTGTCTCAGCCCACACCAGGCTCTGTATACAAAGTCTATAGGCATGGCAGTGAGAACTGCTAATCTCAGCAGGGGGCATGTTGGACAAGTGACTGTGTGCCAGCTAGTCCCATAAATGATAAGCTACTGGTGCTAAAACAAACATTGAAGGTAAACATCACACTTTGTGATAATAGAGGCATCACTGAATTCTTCGTGTTATCCCTTACAGCAAACTATCTTCAGATTACATAGCAAAAACCTGCTGACAGACTCCCTTTAAGATACATTCCTGAACTAAACCATGGCAACATATTTCTTGCACTCGATAATTAACATATTTTATAAAATGTTAAAGCATTTTTAACCTTCTGTAACTGTGAAAGATCATAGCCCTAATTAGCCTGCTGGAAAAAAATTGAGCTAATGAATAAAGGATAAAAAGAACATAATGACCATGTAACGAGATTCCACAATAACACTGAGATGGCACAAATGATGAACCTGCTAAATAGCCTCAAAAGCCCTTCAGTGTTCAGTTAATGGCCTGCCACATATACTTCTACCCTTTGTCATCTGTAGACAAATTAGACGTCACGATACTCACTTTACAGTACAGCCACCTAAGAATGTGGAGTCCTTGGCCGGGTTCACATGAGCGTATTTCATGATCCATAAATGTACTGCAATGTAGGAACTGACCATAGGTCTACTGATCTGAACTTACAGCCTCGTATGTGGCTATGAGGCTATAAATTCTGGTTGGGAGACCTACGTTCAGTCTGAACAATGTTGTCACGATCCGTGATATAAACCTCACATAAACCAAGCTTTACAAAGGCAGATAAACCCCTAGATTGCCACGTTTTAGATATTTGATGGGCACTTTTTCACACATCAATGCAACGCTTATATAATAAGGGTATAGTCTAGACTCTAGCTCAACCACTCTTAGGTGCTCAAGGGAAAAATATTTTATAAACCATGAAAGACTATACCTGTCACACTAGTGTGCCAGGGATAGTTTTTCATGGTTTGTGCAACGCTTGATTAGTCCTCAGATGACACCATGATATCAAGTGATTCTCTAATGTGCAAATGAGGTGTTATGTGCATTGTGGGTGACAGAACGTTTGAAAATGTATCTGTCAGCAGGTTTTTGCTGTGTAATCAGAAGAGAGCATGAGGTAGGTGCTGAGACACTTATTTCACACATGTGTCACTTATTAGGCTGTGTTCTGTTGTTTCAGTATAATAAGTGTTTTATCAGCAGAAGATTATCACTGTGTAATAACTTCTGAATACCTACTGGTTCAAGCCATTTTCTCTCATCGCCATTTTATCAGTGTTGGAGCTCAGTGTCAGACGCCGCTGCTGCTGTATGCGCTACAAAGATAGTAGATAATGATTCCATTCCAAGTTAGATAGAGGGATAGTTAGTAGGTTTAGGGACTACTTCAAAGAACAGCCCTTTTTAGGGCTTAAGAGCACTGTGTGCCAGGCAGGTCTGTTCCAGTTCTGTGCAAGTGCTTTTTACAGCATCTGACCAAATCAAGCCAAAAAATCCTGTTTGGCTAGTAGCAGTGTTTGGATAAGTAGCTGTGGTCCAGTGTGAAATCTACCGCCACACAGCACAGAAAACACTTTTGTATTGCATCTGCCCAAACCTACTTACCAAAATCTATTTAGGGTATTACCACTGTTTGGCCACTCAGCTCTGCTAGTTTTACATCCATAGTTTTTTCTGCCAACAACTACAGAGTTGCCAATAGTTACCCTCGAAATTGAGTGGTAAAGGATCTGCTGATGCTGGAAAGGGGAATAGACGTGTTGGAAAGGATAAAAATCTTTGTGTCCGTAGGGTAGGTGCTAAATTAACAGAAACATCTGCTGAACAAATACTGTCTTCAAGCTAAAATGTCTACTTCTTTTTGTGTACGATCTGCTATCATCCCTTTCTTATAGCAGAGGATCACTAGAACTTGTAAATGAAGCCCAAAAAGAGCAGGTGCTTGAATGGATATCAAGCGCTCCATCAAGTGGGCTCTCCTCCACCTCAACTTCTACATCACAAACACTCCAGTCCTCAGAGGTGTCAGCTCAATCGCACTTGCTTCCTTACAGCTCCCAAGTCTCCAGCCGCCCGACTGACTATGGGTTAACACAGATGGGTGAGTCTACACAGCTGTTCACTCATACTACAGCCTGGGAATCAGAGGTCTGCTCCAAAGCTTCATTGAGTCAAGACGATGAAAAGATCTGCACCGATGCCCAAAATCTTTTTGAGTTGGATCCTGGCCCAGATGAAGATGGGTCCAAGCATAATGTAGACCAGTAGTTCCCAAACTCCAGTCCTTATGGCCCCACAACAGATCATGTTTTCAGGATTTCCTTAGTATTGCACAGGTAATTCCTTAATCATGATATCATCACCTGTGCAATACTAAGGAAATCCTGAAAACTTGATCTGTTGGGGGCCGTGAGGACTGGCGTTTGGGAACTACTGATGAAGACCCTCATTCCCAAACTGTAACCCCTGTTGGTGGAGACAATGAGACAGATGATGATGAGACTCAGATACCTGATTGTAACTGACACGCCCACTCCAGGGTCGGGGAAGACTCGGGAATCGGGCAGTTACTAGATGTTCTCTCTTCACTTCTTGATTCTTTTCACGGCGACAGACCTGGTCCTGTGACCCTGGCGGTGTCATTTAAAATAAACGGGGAATGATGATAGGGAAAGTCTGTGAGGATAAGGGGGTATTCGTGATGACACCTGCGGTATGTGGCCCGGGTGGCCGCCGCTGCTTCAGAACTTCTGGGGACCGTGACCGGCAGCTTGGAATGTATTGCTCCCCGCAGGTGGAGCACGGTTCCCAGGGCAGCAGAATGGAGGAGTCAGTCCGTACCTTGGCAGATGTTCTGTGGAGCATCGATACCCCGGTGTTTCATGCGGCCTCCGCTACCCGTGGTCGCCAATTAAGAAAGTCACACATACCACAGCTGCAGTCCCGTTACTTTTATTTGGTGTTTACTTGGTGTTTCAATATGGCCGGGTTGGTGTTACTGAACCTCGGTTGGTGCCTTCTCTCTTTCTCACTAGGTGGTCTGTCTCTAGTGGGTCTACGTTCTCCCTCTGGTGGGTCTATGTTGTCTCAGCGCTATAAGGGGTAGATCTCTTCTGAGGCGAGCATATAGTTGCTCTGCCCCTCAGGCTCTCAACACTCTACAAAGCACAGAGCTCAAGTGCCGACAGCCGCGAGTGCTTATTTGTGTCCCGGGCGCCATTAGGTCACTCTCCCGGGCACTGCTCTCTAGTTCAGCCGCCTTCCCCAAGATATGTTGAATTTTCAATCACATCTCCTGTTAAAAGTCAGTGGCCTCTGGATTTACGGCTCGGGATTGACGTATCCACACCATGTTCAGGGCCGGGTCTCTGTGTCGTCAACCAACCCCTCGTTCTTATCAGATTCAGGTGTACAGGGAATTGGTATCTCTTCTGCACCCCTAGGGCTCGTCTCTCCTTCCACCCTTCTGGTCTCTCCCTCCCGGGGCGAGCGTGGTCGTGCTCCTAGCCCTGGGAGCCATCACCACACTGACTCTGCACCCTGCTGTTGCTGCTTCCTCTGTTCTACTCCCCTACTATTCTCCTACTCCTCTCTAACATTTTCCTGTTTCCCTTTTTGTGACCTAGGCACCTCCCTCAGGGTCCTCCCATTGTCCCAGGACCTACCTGTTGAGTACTGTTTGTGTGTTTTTCGGGCTCAGCCACACCATCCTAGAACCCAGAGAACAGGGGCACTACACTCCCTAACCGCGGGAATGCAGCTTACCTGGTGGGGCGCCACAGAACGGCAACTTGACTTTGCGCTCAGGGCAGAAAGAGGTTGGCTCTGAGGGTAACGAGTGTCAGAACACACAGGCTGATGATGAGGTTGGAGATCCCACTTACTGTCAACCCACAGGCAGGCAGTTGATGAGCTCAGCAGAGGAGTTGGAGGAGGATGCTAGTGACGAGGTTAGGTTGCAGCTTCCTGGACAGAGACAGAGTCCTGGAAGCATGTCAACAACTGCGTCCTCAGCCACAACTCTGCCTCTGAGTAGAAGCCGAGGTGGCTCTGCAGGTCACATGGGTGCCAAGCTTTGCCTAGCCTGGTCCATTTCAGATTGCATAGATGACCCAACTCATGTTATCTACAAAACTTGTAAACAAAATGTGAGTAGAGGCCAAAAAATCAATAGTTCGAGTACTTCATGCATGAACCGTCAGATGGACATGAAGCATAAGTCACAGTGGGAAGCTCGCTGTGCTACAATGCGACCAACGGGGCTTGCCATCTACCGTCTGGCCCTTCAAGTGCATCTGCGGCTTCTTCATTCTATGTGACTGTGGGGACAGCTGTCACACAGGTGTGGAGCCCACTGGGACGGGGTACTCCGTGCCGGACCGGGGTACTGCTGGGGATGTCACGGCAGTCTTGGTCCGGACCATGTCCCGGGTTCCGCAAGTAAATGGGTGGATATTTACAGGTGAGTTTGTCGTGACGCCACCCACGGGTTGTGGGCAGTGAGGGGACCACTGCTGCTGCAGAACCTCCGGGATGATGTTTGGCAGCTGGAGATGTAATGGCTCTCCGCGGGTAGAGCTTGATTCCCTGGGGCAGTGGTAGTAATAGTCTATAGATGGTGCTATGGATATTGTAGGATAGGGGTAGTAGTAGAGATGATGACAGTTTGTGAGGGAGAGTAGGACTGGAGTGCAAGGATCACACAGACTCACGAGTCTTTCCGTGTGCTTCTGGCCCCACCGTGTTGCTGAGGTACAGTGTAGATATACAACCTCCACTATCCCGGTGTTCACTGTGCTGTGTGTGTCAGTCACAGTTTCAGATCCGGTATCTGGTCTGTGCGCTCCTCCGGGGCGAGTTATGGGGTAACTCAATCTCCCATATGTGTTCTCCTGTTTCTTTTACTCCTTCCCTCAGACCCTGGCTAGGCCTGGAAGTGGGTAGCAGGCTGTGGAGAGGCCTAAGGCATCCCCTTTACACCACCAGTCTTTTCTTCCTCAGTCCTCCCAGGAACTGCACTAACTCCAACTGACTAACTGTCACTACCACTCTGAAGTAAACAACATTAGCTCCTCCCACTCTTGCAGGTGCCACTTAAGCTCCACTCACCACTCTGCTCTTCCCCACTTCCTCTCCCCAGACCAGAATATATATAAGGGAGCTGCTTAAGCTCCCCCTTCTGGCCTAGAGGTGCCAGTGTAGTGTCCAGTGTTGTGTGGGGAGTGAACCCGTGCTGATGTTTCTGCGGCACTTTAACCCCTGGGGTGCCACACAGGCTTTCGGCTGCAGAACTTCCACCTCTTTACCCGCCACAGCCAGTGTGATTGACAGGTCGGCAGCTGTTTTGGAAGTGGAAAAACCTGCTGGTGTTGAGCGCTCTGAGACATCGAGAGCACCAACGTTTCATGAATGCAACATAATATGTCCACCTGCACCTCCCTCACAGACCAGCAGTTTGTCTGGGACACCCTACTCAACCCTGTCTCAGCACACCAGCCAGCACCTCAGATGTGGTCAAGTAAAAGACCATTTTTTCCTACCCATGCCAAAGCTAAGAGGCTGAATTTCCCCATCTGCAAAGCTGTTGGCTATGGAAATGCTGCCTTTCCGGCTTGTGGATGCAGAGGATTTTCGAGACCTTATGGCCGTCACAGGCCCAGTACCAGATGCCCAGTCGCCACTACTTCTCAAAGAAAACTGTGCTTGCGCTACACCAGCATGTTGCACACAACATCACCACTTCCTTGGGAAACTGTGCGTGACAGGGTGCATTTCACCACAGACACCTGTACGAGTAAGCATGGATAGGGGCATTACATGTCGCTGACTGGGCACTGGGTGACTATGGTGACAGCAGGAGAAAGGGCTGCTGTACAAGTCTTGCTATCCCCACGGGTTGTGCGTTAAACCTTTGTATCTAGAAGCTTCTGCCTCCTCCACCTCTTCTAGGTCCTCCACCTGCGGCCAAAGCCTGTCTGGTAATGTGACCCGTGTTCAAACTGCGCAGAAGGAATCCAGCACACCTCCTTACTATGCTGGCAGCAGGGCTCAACGCCATCAGGAAGTGTTTATGTTAAAATGTCTGGGAAATGTGGGTCACATAGCTGAGGAGTTGTGGTTAGCTCTGGAGACTGAGTTTGATCAATGGTTGTCTCTACTGAACCTGCAGCAAGGGAAGGCCATGTGCGACAATGCTGCAAACCTGGGTGCGGCCCTTCGCCGGGGCAAGGTGACACACAAGCTTTGTATGGCTCATGTCTTGAACCTGGTCGTCCAGCAATTTCTAGCCCACTATCACGGCCTAGATGCGCTTCTGCAGAGGGCACGGTTGCTGTGTGCTCACTTCCACTGTTTGCATCCCGCAGCTCAACGACTTGCATCACTACAGAAGTCGTTTGGCCTGCCGGTTCACCACCTTTAGTGCGATGTGCAGACACGATGGAATTCCACTCTGCACACGTTGCAGCGACTGTAGCAGCAGCGACGAGCCCTGGTTCAATATGTTATGATGTATAGTCTAGGCCAATACAATCCAGAGGTGGGGCAAATCACGCTCCTGGAGTGGTCTCAGATCAAGGACCTCTGCACCCTTCTGCAGAGTTTTGAAATGGCTACTAAGATGTTTAGCACTGATGATGCCATTATCAGCAGGACAATTCTGGTCATCTACAAGCACACTTTAATCAGTATTCGGAGTCAGTTGGTGGGTCAAGAGGAAGGGGAGGAAGTACATGAGGAGGCGTATGCGGAAGGGATAACAAGATCTCAAAGGTCCAGATGGTCGGCAGCACCAAGGCGGCTGGCATGGGAGAGTGGGTGAGAGGGAACAACGAGGGCGCATGGTAGCAGTCAAACTGTTGATGAAGGTGCAGGAGCCAAGGAAGAAATGGAGGACAAAGAGGCGATGGGCATGGAAGACTCAGCAGATGAGGGAGATCCTGATCACATTTTTGTTGTGCGAGGTTGGGGGGAAGGGCAGAGGAAGGAAACGTGAATGTTACCTCGCCGCCACATACACAGCAAGGACTTGGGACGCCTGGATGCGAAAGACACGAGTGCCTACTTGCTGCAATACCTGCAACATGATCCTCAGATTGTTAGAATTCAAAGTTTTGCCGACTACTGGGTTGCCACACTGTCAGATCCCCGGTACAAGATTAAATTTTGCCAAATTATTCCTGTCCTCGAAAGGGACGCACACAGCTTCTACACAATCTTAGTACTGCTTTTCCCTAAAGCACCAGTGGTGCACATAGTGAATATTGCAGTTCTAACTTTCCAACCCGGGGAATGTTGAGTCGTCATCATTCAAACGTTAACAGTAACAGTGTATCTGGTAACAGCAATTTTGTAGAATCGTTTCACTTTTTTTTTAGACCATCCTTTGCAACACCAGAAGAGATAACACGTCTGACACATAGTGAACGCCTAGAGAGGATGGTACAGGAGTATCTACAGCTGAATATCGATGCCATGATTGTGGAACTGGACCCTCGTGCATTTTGAGCTTCAAAACTGGAAAAATGGCCTGAGCTCGCCACTCATACCTTGGAGATTTTGTCGTGCCTCACAGCCAGCGTTCTCTCTGAACGTGTCTTCAGCGTTGCTGGTAGTGTGCTGACGGATAAGCGCACGCGGCTGTCCAGTGACAGTGTAGACAAACTAACGTTTATCAAGATGAAAAAGTCATGGATCTGCAAGGACTCTTCCACCCCTGTATCAGCCTGGGGAGACTAAACGCTTGTGTACTTTTCAATTCGCTGCATTAAACTCCCTATTTCAATATTTCAACTCTAGGCAATTGATGCCACGTAAGTGGTGGCTATACCTAATTTTTTTGAAAAATGGAGACTATTGTTGGGGTCTCCTTGCTGTTTGTTGCTTGACTTGAGTAGGGCCCTCTGAGCTCAATACCTATCCCTGACACTTCTGCCCCCTGTTTCTGAATATTTAACCTTTTTGGCCATTGAACCAGTGATTAACAAATGCTTAGTATGAGTATTTGACATCGGATACTCATATGAAGGAATTTTTTAGCTATCTAGAATGTAATAATGCAATTGTATTTTAATTGCTTTTAATTAATTTAATTCTTATTGTGTGATGTTGTTTTAGTGATGTTGTTTTAGTGATTTTTTATGTGCCTATCCCTCAGGCTGGGGCTAATGTCCACGGGGTATTGTTTACAAACTTAGTGACGTCACTCAGGGATCCTCCCTGTTCACTGACGTCACGATCAGCATTACATTGCACTTTTTTGGCGTCTTAACCAGGTTAAATATGGAATGTGCTCATTGTAATCTTGATATCCCTGAGGAAGGAGCTCGGATGTGACTCCGAAACGCATAGGAGAGAAGGAGAGAAAGAATAAAGGAGTTTTTATTGAAGCATTGCCTTCCTTGTGATCCTTTATGTCACAGCAGTGCGGACCGTGGTACACCTTTTCCTAACTACAGATCGTTGATATACAGGTCACTGACATACCTGACTAGTTTCTCCTGTAATATTCCACAAAACATATAGTTGTCCCACCTGTGTGTGGCAGGACATAACATTGATGGGAGCACATGCATGAGCTTTGAGTTTATCCGACCCAGTAGGCTTAAACACGTCACTGACCTACCTCTCTATTATTTCCTGTAATACTCCACGAAACTGATAGTTGTCCCACCTGTGTGTGGCAGGATATAACATTGATGGGAGTGCTTGAATGAGATTTGAGTTTATCCGGCCCAGTAGGCCTAAACAGGTCACTGACCTACCTGGCTAGTTTTTTTTGGTAATACTCCACGAAACTGATAGTGGTCCCACCCTTGTGTGGCAGGGCATATTATTGATGGGAGCGCTTGCATGAGCTTTGAATTTATCCAGCCTAGTAGGCCTAAACAGGTCACTGACCTACCATTCTATTATTTCCTGTAATACCCCATGAAACTTATAGTTATCCCACCCATGTGTGGCAGGGGATAACATTGATGGGAGCACTTGCATGAGCTTTCAGTTGATCTGGACCAGTAGGCCCAAACAGGTCACTGAGCTACCTGACCAGTTTTTTCGGTAATATTCCACAAAACTTATAGTTGTATCACCTTTGTATGGCAGGGCATAACATTGATAGGAGCGCTTGCATGAGCCCTGAGTTCATCCAGCCCAGTAGGCCTAAACAGGTCACTGACTTACCTCTCTTGTTTTTCCTGTAATACTACACAAAACTTATAGTTGCTGAGCAATGTTTAACCTTGAAATGCTAGGCCAGGTCCTGTTCCAGACCCTGTGCCATGAAGGCAGGCTGGGCCATTCAGCAATTTTTGGTCTGGGACAATTTATGCCA